>SEYY01024464.1:2500-27500 GCA_009176605.1 Armadillidium nasatum | reverse complement strand
ATTTACCATTATTAACCTTTTGATTTAATTAATTATCCTGGAGGACACAGAAACTCAAAATATTAGAATAATTAAAATTGTGCTGGAGGCTGTTTATAAAATTCTTCAATCAATTTTACAGGAAATGAAGAAGTAGAATGTGTTTTAGTGTCCCTTGTAATATTAAAATTTTAAAATCGTAAAATTTTAATATTTAATTTTTAAAATCGTAACCTGAATTACTTCAAAATTTTGAAATATACTTCATGACGTTTTAATTAAATGCTTCCTCAACCACTTTTAATGTTTTTTTCCTTTCATTCTTTCATTAATTTATGTGATAGGGTGTCAAAAGAAAATTCTCACATTTCTTTTATGTCGAATTTTCAGACTTTATTCGTCAAGGTTTTTGGGGAATCATTTCTACTTTTTTTTTTGGGGGGGGGGGACTTTTCCAAGAGATTTTTCTTATACAAAACTCTATCAATATCTCTCCGATTTTTTCCGGTATTATTATTATTATTATTATTAGTATTATTATTATTATGAGTAATTTTTAGTGTGTCATATTTATATGAAGGAAAGTAAAAATAACAGAAAAATAAATAATTTCAATTTTGTTTCTGAAATTTGTTTTGATCTTCTAAAAGTTTAAAGGAAAATTTTTTATTTTTCTTTTCTCTTTTTACATTCATTTTATGGCCTTTCTTTTTCCTGAGAATAACAATTTTTTTTTCTACAATTTGTCATTATAAATTTACCTAATCTAACTTTGGTAATAATTATTTTTTAAAAAAATTACTTATTAGAAATGGGAAAGAAAAATTGAATTTGTTGCGATTTTCTTTAACGATTCACTCTTTGGATGACCTTCCCTTCTATCACCTTTTTACTTAATCACTTTTCACTCTACCTACCTCACCAATTTTTATATTATTAACCTTTATATTTCAATTATTATTATTATTATTATTAGTAGTAGTAGTAGTAGTAGTAGTAGTAGTTTTCTTTTTATTTATTTAACAGAAACGACATTTATAAAAGTGGATCTGTTTTTCAAGTACAAACGTTTTAAAAAGAAAAATTTTGAGAACATGAAGAGAATTTAGGAAACATAAATCCTTATTTCGCTTAAGCTTAATTAATTACTATAATGATATTTAATTATGTTAAAGGTCAAAAGACCAAAAAAAGTTTTGTGTTGTATTCTTATATTTTTAATATTAGACTCCTGTGTAAAATTTAGTCTGTCTGAACAGCATCAGAAACATTCTCCCTTTTTCATTTTTGTGAAATATTTGTAAAAAAATAATAGAGACTCCAACACAATTTAAATTACCTAATAAGTTCAGCTTGTGTAACCTACTAAAGTCACCACCTTGTATTAAATAAATGCTATTCAATGATACATTTCAAGTTTAATGTTTATGCTGTTATTATAATTAAGGCGGTTGGTTGCTTGTTATTTTAAATAGTTTAATTAATGATTGAAAACCTCGCGAAGTTGGGCTTAATGAGAGAATTGTATAGTATAGTGTTTTAGTTAATAGTGTCTTGACTGGTGTATCAGGAAAGGAGTACCATGGGAAATTACGCTTAAGTTTGGCAAATCAATTTCAGATTTTCGAGCTTGGTGTACTTAGAAGAAAGGATTGCGCTCCAAAACTGCTTATCGTAAAGACTTTTTGTAACAGTTAGATAAGTTTTTAATTATGAAATACTAAACAATAACTGTGAGGAACACGAAAATAAAATTAAATAACTAAATTTTTAAAGTATAACTTTACTAATTTATTTTACTTTTTCTTTAATAAAGTGAAAAAATATCTCCAGGTTGAGCGCGCGCGCACACACACACACACACACACACACAAATATATATATACTATATATATTATATATATATATATATATATATATATATATATATATATATATATATATATATATATTATATATATATATATATATATATATATATATATATAATATATATAATGATTATATAAATAATTTGTAAGAGTTAATTCATAATCCTATAATATAAAAACTATAATGTTTTTTTTTATTATTTTTCACTGACAGGAAGGGTCGAATGGTGTTGGAGCAGAACTGGCAGCATCTCCGCGGAGGCAAGGCGGGGCATCAGGTTCCACAAAAGCAAGTCGGGATCCACCCAGTATGGTGGTTCAAAGTGATTTTCGAAAGGTATGTTCTTCAACAAATTTAAAGAATACGAATTTTCAGGAATTCTTAAGTTAATTATAAAAAAAAACAGCGATTTCTTGGCATAAATAATCTTCACAATAAATCTTCCCCAACCTTACCTTACCTTAAAAAATAAATAAATAAATAAATAAAAAAAAAATTTGTTACTTAGTGCTTAGTTCTTTTTTTAATATTTACTTTGCTGGTCATATCGATTCCCCAAACCTCACCTCTTATTATTAATTAACTGAAATTCAGTGTTTGAGTTTTTACTCTCTCGTTCTCAATTTCATCGAACGGAAGATGGTGTGAATACGTTCTTTTTTTTTACTAAAATTGGAGTATTTCTAATTTTCTACATTTTAATTTTAGCCTCTTTTGAAAGCCAATCCACTCCCAAAATAATTTTTCCTGTTTATGAATCTCATAATTTTATTGATTATGCAAAATTCTCTGAAAATCTAAACTTCAAAAGAAAACGTTTTCTAAATCTTGTTTTCGTTCATCGCTCAGAATGATTTCTTTGTACACTTTTAATAAATATTTTCATCTCTTTCTGAAGATTCTGAACATACAAATGATAAATTTGTTTACCTTGAACCATTTTGTCAACTCGCCACCCGTATCTCTAATATTCTTGGAGATTAAACCATTTTACTAGACTTTTTTTTTTAATTTTCAACTTTATTTTATTTTATTTTTTTAATTAAAAAAGTTTTCATCTCACGTACATTGCCCTATTAGGGGAGATAAACTTTTCCAGGTAGTTACTATCTAGGATCTGCGTGCGGGATTGAACCTTTGCCCTCAAAATTACCCTTATGTCATAATAGACGGCTTCTTCTCGAAGTTAAAATAGATTTTAAAAAATAGTTGGGATTTTCATTAACATTAGAAAAAAGCCAATAGTGGTGAGCATTGAAATCACTAAAGACATTTAAGAATACGATTGAATGTGCTTTATTTGGCAATTTAAGTAGTTGAAGAATTTATGATAGCCAGTTGAGTTTGATGGTAGATATACTGAACAGGCGAATTCATTCGCAGTTTGACAACCGAGTACAAGCCAAAAGGTAAAAAATTCAGAAGATTCAAAATCATTGACAGAAGAACAAATTTCTTTGTTTTGTACATATCAACAATAACAGATTTTGGCTGAAATTTGAAGAAATTCCAGAGGAACAGAGCAGGGTTGGCTACCTAAAAACTCAGACACTTGAATTTGGATTTAAAACAATTGGTGATGTCTGGAGAAGGAAAGATTAAAATTATAACATGAAAGGAAAGTTAAAATTATAACAAAGACTGCTAATGTTGCCCCAAAACATTTATGTAACGATATATCCTATCTGAAAAATTTTCATAACTTTTCATAAAATTAATTTTAGTTCCAAATCTTGATCTATTAAGAATATTTTGAAAATAATTTTAATTATACAAAAAAGTTAGTCTAAAATGGTGCTTTGAAGGAAATAAATTTTCATTTTTTGTTAGGTCAGTGGCATCAGCACAGAAATCTTTCGACAAATCGAAACTATCGAAAATGATCATGACGCATCAACGGCAGCGGCCCTTGACGCAGTCGAACGTCGCGGAGAGATGGTCGTCAGACTACTCGATCCCCGGGTTCTCAGTCGGCCTGCATACGAGCAAGCTAAAAGATTTCTCTCTCTTCAGGTAATTTGTTAATTATTTAGGTTTAATCAGTAAAAAACTAATATAATTCTATAATTTTAAATATTCTTAAAACTTTTAAATTAATTTAGAGTTTTCAAGCTATTCTGTTATATGATGCATAATCCATCCATATGATAAGTTATTTTATCTTAAGTTGTTTTTGCAATTAAAATTACTCAATCTTAACTAACATTGGGTTATAGTTAGTAAAAATAAATATTCATGAAAAAATTAATTTACTTTTTTTTCTCTTCCAGAATTCTAAATACAGTGTACAACTTGTAGAAATAGTAAAACGTCCAGGGCAAACC
The DNA here is from genome assembly GCA_009176605.1 of Armadillidium nasatum. Taxonomy (NCBI): domain Eukaryota; kingdom Metazoa; phylum Arthropoda; class Malacostraca; order Isopoda; family Armadillidiidae; genus Armadillidium; species Armadillidium nasatum. The sequence continues at coordinate 23,325 of SEYY01024464.1, read as the reverse complement.
CTAGGATTGTACATAAGAGAAGGAAATGGATCTGACCGCTCAGAAGGTGTTTTTATTTCTCGTATAGCACTTGAATCGCCTGTTTATAATTCAGGATGCCTTCGAGTAGGAGACGAAATACTCGCTGTAAATTTGGTGGATGTGACGCGAATGGGACTAGATGATGTTGTCATTATTATGAGTATTCCCAGGAGACTACTACTGACAACTCGATCTAGACGTGGAGCACGGGGAGCTCCTATGTCCCCTCAACCCCACAGACATGAGCCTAAACCACCTCCAGTAGTTGTAATTAAAAAAGAATATGACGAGGAACAATTAGACGAGACCAATGATAACAGAGAACATCTTCGACTTGGTGCCTTCGGTCCAAAGGAGCCAATGCCACCTGGAAGAATGGCTCCTCCAGGAATTCCTCCCAATCAAGAAGGAAGGTTCAGTACACTGCCAAGATATAGACCTCCAGAAGTTCCCTCATTTCGACACGAAGAACCATTATTATTTTATAATTCAAGGGGTCCTCAAGGACCTGCATTGCCTCCAGGATATGGAATGGGAAAACCAGGTCCTGTGGGTCCTCCAGGTGTTGGTCCAATGGGACAGCATGCCACACATCCGGGATATCAACCAAGAGGAGTCAGACAAGGTCCAGGAATGATGGGTCCTACAGGGGCTCCTTTTGGACCCTCTGGCCCTCAAGACCATGACAGATATTACCAACCCCCTCCACCAGTAATTACAGAACAGCCTCGACCTCAACAACCACATTTCACTCCTTATGAACGATCTTATCCGAAAACATTGGAATCTCTAGCGGAAAAGATCCATTCCTTTTACGGACCTGCAAGGCCTGGATTATCTCAGAGAGCTAGTTTAGGTATCGATCCTTCCTTTGGCACTCTTGGAAGAAGCAGTGTTGGAAGACCTCGATTGGCAAGAACATTGAGCGATCAACGACTTCCAGCTACGGAAAGAGAATCACTAAGCGATTTTGAAGGTTCTATGCCCTCAAGAAGATTTAAAGCTGCCACTCTTCAGTATCCACCGGCAGGAGATAGAGGAACATTAGAACGTTATCAAGATGCAATGCGTCGTTTAAGTGCCCTCCGTCAAAGAACAAGATCAGTAGACTATGCCAGTGACACAGAAGTTACACTGCCACGTTCCTCTCTACTTGCACGCACAAGAGGCATTCACATGGGAGGAAGTGCTTCTAGATCCAATTCTCTTCCACGTCATGCGTCTCGTCATCGAGGGGGTGGTGTGTCTCAGGTTCGATTCGAAGGCAGAGGTGGACCACCAGTCAGCGAAGACGAGAGCGACGGGGCAGTGAGTGCCCCCGAATTACCAACGGCGCAGGAGAGAGGTAAGGCCCCCTCTCTCTACAGCCACGGTAAGCCTCTTCCATGGACGCGAAATGTGAACCAGAATCTTCCCAATACTATCTGGCGTATCTATAACCCTGTATGATTTCCGTATACTGTAGAGTTACGCTTATTGCTTCTTCTCTTTATATTTTTAGACCTTTTTTATTTACTCTTTTTAAGCTTTTTATTTAAATGTTTAGCAACAAAAGAAAAACCTAAATGTTCAATGTTTGTGAAGTGCAAAATTGAAACTTTCAAATTCTTTTTATTTTTTATGCTTTCATTCATAAAGTAGCTTCATTGGATTTAATTTTTTTATTTCCCCTTACTATCGTTACCTTTTTTCTTCCTTTTTGTGTTGCAGTGGCTGTAGAGTATTGGTATACAGTGTATATATATAATATATATATATATATATATATATATATATATATTATATAATATATATATATATATATATATAATATATATATATATATATATATATATATATATATATATATATATATCCTTTTCATTAATGTGAAAAAATTAGAACATAGTTTCTAATTTATTAATTACTAAATTTTCTAATTTCTAAATTACTAATCATAATTGGAAACGACAATGTTTTATATTAAATTTGATAATGACACAATATTTTTAAATATATAATGACAATAGATTTTATTTATAAGGTATCCATTAAAATTTTTCACATAAACTATAAAAAAAAAATCTCCTATGCTGTAGTTCACTGATAACAGTTTACACATCATGTACACGCATTTTCTTGTATATATATATATATATATATATATATATATATATATAATATATATATATATATATATATATATATATATATATATATATATATATATATATATATCCTCTGGCGGGGAAAGGCCATATATGCTACCATATTACACCATAAGTTGGGGAATATATATATATATATATATATATATATATATATATATATATATATATATATATATATATATATATATATATATATATATATATATATATATATATATATATATATATATGGTTCATGTCTAAAAGGAATGAATGGTCCATTATACAACTGTTTAAGTGAATAAAACAGTGGAAAATTATCACTCAACTAAAATTATCAAACTTAGTTTAACTCTCTCTCTCTCTCTGTTCTCGTCTTATAACTCTGTCTTCAGGAATAGCCAACGTCTTGAAACTCCAGAAACTTGTGATATTTTATTCCATAATTGGGTAAAATATATTCTATGTTTACCCAAAAACTCTTTCCTATATAGAAAATGGTTTAGTATTTCAAGTCAAGAGAAATCTTCTTACTTTTCTGGAACTTTTCAAAAAATTTGAACTTTAACTTCTTATTTTTCTCTAACCCTTCCTTTATTTCATTTGTTGGCACCACCGATATCCTTTCTACCTCAAGCTGAACTCTTTTTTCAAACTTTTTACCACAAATTCCACTTTTATCCATTAATATGATTTGATGCGAGTCTTCTATAAAGATGTAATTTCTATTCTCTTTGAGATTATGTATATAGTGATGACGGTATTCTTAACATAGTTCTCAAACTTGTGCTTCAGGAGAGACACCATGTTTTTAGTAAATTGTTTCGTCCCTTTCTATCAACTGACCCTTTTTTAGTTGCTTAATTAAGAAGGAATGAGCTTATTCAACTGTGTCGAGAAAAGATTACTCTTATTGGTTAACCTGTTTTTTTTTTCAAAGTTTTTAAATTTATCATTAAACTTAAGATTTGGATTTTTATAAATCTTCTATTCTTCTCTTACGTTTCCTGTATAAGTTCCGTTTTGATAAGTTCCATTTGAGCCTTTTGACTGATGATCGTTTCCTTCTCACACCACTCAATGGTCTTTTATTTTTCAAGATTTTGGAGAATCCTTTGCTATTGCGGTAAAAAGGCAGAATTTTTTTTCATAGGGTTCTAGCACATTTTTTTTCATAGGGTCTAGCACAAAGAAATTTTTTGATAGGGTCTAGCACAAAGAAATTTTTTTATACGGTCTAGCACATAGAATTTTTTGATAGGGTATAGAACAAAGAAATTTTTTGATAGGGTTTAGTAGAAAGAAATTTTCTGATAGGGTCTAGCACAAAGAAATTTTCGGATAGGATTTATCACAAACATTTTTTTCATAAGATCTAGCACAAACAATTATTTCATATTGTCTAGCACAAAGAAATGTTTTGATTCGGTCTAGCACAAAGAAATTTTTTTATTAAAGAATTTTTTCATAGGGTATAATTCAAAGAAATTTTTTGATAGGGTCTAGCACAAAGAAATTTTTTGATAGGGTCTAGCACAAAGAATTTTTTCCATATGGTCTAGCACAAACATTTTTTCATTTCATTTCATTTGTTAATTTTTTTATAGGATCTATCACAAATTTGTTTTGATAGGGTCTAGCACAAAGAATTTTTTCATAGGGTCTAACAAAAAAAATTTTTTCATATGGTCTAGCACAAAGAAATTTTTTGATAGGTTCTAGCTCAAAGAATTTTTTATAGGGTCTAGCCCAAAGACTTTTTTTCATAGGGTCTAGCTCAAAGAAATTTTTTCATAGGGTCTAGCACAAAGGAATTTTTTATGGGATCTAGTACAAAGGAATTTTTTGAAAGGGTCTAGCTCAAAGGAAAATTTTTATAGGGTCTAGCACAAAGAAATTTTTGACAAGGTGTAGCACAAAGAAATTTTTTAATAGGGTCTAGCACAAAGAAATTTTTTGACAGGGTCTAGCACAAAGGAATTTTTTGATAGGGTCTAACCCAAAAAATTTTTGATGGGGTCTAGCACAAAGCTCAGATTTCCAAACTCATCCCTTTCCGTAAATTCATTCTTTCCACTAATAACAATTGTGGAAGGCCTTCAGGAATAATAATAATAATAATAATAATAATAATAGTATCAATAAAAATAACACTTATAATAATTATGATAATTATAATACAATAATAATTATGATACTTATAATACAATAATAAATTAAGCCTTACTTGCTTTTCATCCTCTATTTTTTGTATATGCAGACATTCTTTACATTTATTAATAAAAAAAAAATATGTTTCTACTTTTAGATGTTGAGGATTATTACAATCCTAATTTTCATTCTTTCAATTAATAGTAATAATAATAATAATAATAATAATAATAATAATAAATAATAATATAATAAATAATAATAATAAAAAAAATAATAATAAAAAATAATTAATAAAAATCATAAAAATTTTTTTTTTTTTTTTTTTTCATATTTTTTTGTTTTTTTACATCAAATTACAAATATTTTTAACATTTTGTGTTCTTTTTTAATTGAAAAGGGTTTCTGGGGTGATGAATTCGTCCTTTTGGGATGACTAATTCGTCCTATGAGCCCAATTTTTCTTTCATACATTAATACATATACAAAAGTAAATAGTTTATTATGCATGAAATAAATATGCATCAAAACTTATCAAACACATATTGACACATAACAAAAAAAATAATAATAACAGTAATAATAGTAAATAGAATAGTATTAACAGTACTAAAAATAATAATTATGAAAATAATTTTAATAATAATGATGACAATAATAATAATAATAATAATAATAATAGTAATAATAAAAATAATAATAATAATAATAATAGATAATAATAACTATGAAAACATAATAATAATAATAATTATTACGACAGTTAAACAATCACTACCATCATCTTCATTATCACTATTAATTGCAACTTATTCCCAAAGAAAATGGGTACATAAGTGTTCTTTAGTATTTCAATAATAAGTATTTTTTATGGCTTTTCTAAAAGACCCTAGAATGGGTGACTGCTGATAGTTTATAGGGAGACTGTTCCACTCATCGATGCCCTTGTATGAGATGGCCTTCTGAGATTTAGTTAGAAAGTTTTTTTTTTTTTTTTACTGTAAAGGATTTTGTACTACGGAGGTTGGTAGTCCTCACAGTTTAGTTCCGATATATTAGTTTAGTTAGAAGTTGATTCGCACTTCCATTTATGACTTTAAAGATTTGATTGCTTACGAAGAGAGTATAGATATCCTGAAGTTTCACTATAGATAAACTTTTGAAAAGTGGGTTTGAATGTTCATACACATACGAATTATTTTTTTCTGCATAATTACCAGAGGTTGTAACAAGTACTCACTGGCACAACCCATATTGACAGGCAGATGGGTAGGTGGGGATAGACAAGACTGTAGTAAAGGTTTTTTAGAATATATGTTGTAACTGTCTCTTATCTTTAGGAATGCATAGGTTGAATAGGACAGATTACTAACAAGTGAAAGTGAGTTTATCATTGAAGATAACACCTAATAATTTTGCGGACGCTGTTTCACTGATGGTTATATCTTTTGCTCTAACATTAAGCTCCACAGGATTTTTTGATTTGTTAGTACCAAATAATGTGTTTTGTTTAAATTTAGAGAGTTTCTTAATCTTTACCCATGTTATAATGTTTTATGGCACATTATGTGGAGATATCTCGGTTTGATATTTGAGATAGCAATATCTTCTGCATTTTGTGAATATAAGGACTTATGACAATTTGGAAAGTCAGTGGTACATATAATAATAATAATAGGGAAATATCACTGATGGAAGCAGAAATTTGAATGTGATAAGTAATAAATAAACAATAAGCAAAAACTTAGCAAATAAAAAATAATTGTAGTAATTTAAATTTATGTATTGTAATTGTAAACCAAATAAAAATAATAATAATAATGATGATAATAATAATAATAATAATAATAATAATAATAATAATAATAATAATAATAATATATAATAATAATAATAATATATAATAATAATAATAATAATAATAATAATAATAATAATAATAATAATAATAATAGACCCTTGTGTGAAATTTACATTGCATATCGACAGATGCGTGTGAGAGAGTGTAGCAAGTGATAATGTGAAGAATGGTTTTATCTGAACAAGAAGGAATGTGTATTGTTGAAGTGTACATTCGTATTGGTTCCTTTATATAAATATTTAAAATCATTTATTAACAATTCCCGAATGTCAATATACTTAAAATAAGTACTCTACAGGATTTGATTGCGAAATGATGAGAAATGGTTTAGTTTGGAAACCTAAATCAGTTGTAAAGATATCCCACTCAGGAAGTGATTGCAAATGCACCAGTGGATTGTATTCGACCCAGTAAAATCTGTAAGGAAGTTGTTACAACAGCAGTTTGTGCTTATATTTACATTTTGTCATGTATGTTGAGTTTGGCTTAAAATTTCTACTGCTTAAATCATTTGTAAAATATTCGTTGTCTCATAATTGAACGACAGAAGAACAAAAAAAAAAAGTAAAAAATAAAAAAAAACATACATAAATAACTATTAGAATGATCACATTGTTTTGGATAATGATGGAATGAATATGATTACATCTTTCTAGCATTAGGATAGGCGATGGAATGACTGATAGAGGTTCATTATTGAGATGTAAAGGAGGTGGATAAAGAATATAATCCTGAGGATCACAGTTGTAAATAAGTTGAAATTGAAGTGCAGCGAAATTGGATATAAAATAACCGAACTACGGTTCTAGAACGCTTTCAAACCAGACTCGGATTCCGATCCAGTAAAGTTTCCGGCCTTTGATTCTGATTCTGATTCTGATTCTGATTCTGATTCCTGAACCTTGACTAAAGTATGCAGTAAATTTAAAAAATTGATAAGTGCAGCATTTCCTAAAAATTATACAGAAAGAAAGTTAATAATAAGGTTATGGAGAAAAGGTTAAATTTCAAAAGAGTGAAATTCGTAAGTCAAAAGTTTGACTCTATCGAAAGCTGTCTATGTCAATAAATTATCACCGAAATGCGAAATGTCAATAACCAAAGTTAGAGAGGAGAGGAGAAGAGAAAGACTCCAATGCTTGAACATTCATTACACATGCCATAATCATTATAATTATTAGTGAGACAAAAAGAATTGAGATGTTTCCATATCTTCCATTCTGAGCATAGATTCCAAATATTATATATATATATATATATATATATATATATTATATATAATATATATTATATATATATATATTATATATATATATATATAATATATATATATATATATATATATATATATATAATATATATATTATATATATATATATATATATATATATATATATATTATTATTATATATATATATATATATATATATATATATATATATATATATATATATATTATATATATATATATATATATATATATATATATTATAATTACTAATAAAGAGTGTCGAAAGGTCACTTTGAATTACTTAAAAATAATTATATTTTTGATTTTAATGTATATAAAAACATTAATAAAACGTTATAAGAAGATACCTTTAAAAAATGGAGAGAGTTAACATCTCAGTTTGTAAGTTGTAACTCTCATCAGAGATTTTTTTAACAAAAAAGAAAAGAAATGCTCGATAAGTTCATCTAAAGTGGAAGTCATTTTAAAATCTTAATAAAACGTTTCCAGTACATGGCTCTTGCCCAACCCTTTTAATGTTTTAATATATAAATTCCTTTCAATTGCATATATATATATATATATATATATATATATATATATATATATATATATATATATATATATATATATATATATATATATATATATATATATATATATATATATATTTACCAAGAAAGAGTATAAGCTTGGTGGCACAAATCTTGAAAACACAAATGATAATTTCAGGACTATATGCCTTTTTATTAAATCTACCAAATTGAGAGAGAGAGAGAGAGAGTTCATATTTTAAGAATATGAAAGAGGGATGTAAAGTAAAAGAAATATTTCCAGAGAATCCTAAGAAGGAATTAAAGTGAAAACATTAAGGCAAGGCTTAATTAAACCTTTGGAAGAAGAAAGTATAATTTAGAGTTTGAAGATATTGTAAGTGACGAAAAGTTAATTAATGAAGTAATGAAACCAGATTTATTTATTTATTTTATTTATTTTTTTTTTATTCATGAAATAAATTAATAAATATTTTTGTTGTTTGAAGACTCCAAGAGTTCTGAAGACAAAAACCTCTGACTGTAATTTCAAGAAATGCAAATATTCAACTCCATACCAGAAATAATTATTTTCCTTTAAAACTCTGAAGAACCTCTCTCTGTCTCTCTATCTCCGAAGCAATAATATATTATGATCACTTTGAATCACTGACGTCTTCTCGCATTAGGCAGGAACCTTAACTCCTAAAATATGAAAAAAGGTCACTTAGGAGGAAAGAGGTCACTAGTAAAACGAAAATAATAATTAATATGACAAAAATGTTTTTCTGAATTTAAATTGGATGACGAATGACATTTAATTCTTATTAATTTAAAAATTATTAATTATAAGTTTTCTCCCTTAAAAATGTCTTTTTCTTTCAACTCAAAGCTCCTACTATCACACTTCAAATTACTTTTACGCCAGATTTCTTCTCTTTCCCTAACCTTATATATATATATATATATATATATATATATATATATATATATATATATATATATATATATATATATATATATATATATATATATATATATATATATTAAGAAAATATTACATTTTTTTTTATTTCCAAATCCAAATCTGTCCATTTCAGATTTTTAATATTATTTTGTGTGATAACTTGTTATAATATTTTGTAATACAATTAGTATTATTGTTAAACTCTTTCAGTCGAATTATTATCAGCGCAATTTACATCGGACACAGTTTTTCTGAACTTCCTGTCTCTTACTCTTTCCATTATTGAAGGAGGCTCATGCGATACGCATTTCTTCAGTCTCATAATTTATCTCTTCATCCTCTCTAACTTAAATCACTATGCTCAGTTTTACATGTACTCCACAGGTACACACAATTCACACACTTCCTCTATTTGTTTTCTCAACTTCCTTTGACATTCACACTTTCAAATTTTACACTTTTTATTCCAATTTTTTTACAACTTTGATGGAATTTGTTTGGCCACAGGCCTATGTCCACCTCGAGAGTCAATATATATATATATATATATATATATATATATATATATATATATATATATATATATATATATATATATATATATATATATATATATATATATATATATATATATATATATATATATATTTTAGGGGCGATTCGGCGTGCCTTGTCATTGTTATTGCAACGAATGTTTCCAATCGAGTCTGTCGTTTTTAGACGTGCCTCACGTATCTTCAATTTTGATTTTACTTAATTATCTAAAAGCTGAATAGGTTAATGGTCTAATCTCAGGAAACTTTGACTAACTACCGGGGATTACACAAACACGGATTCATACAACTATACAATTTTATTTTGATAAATTAAAAATTTTTGTTCCTATACAAATCGAGGTTTAAAGAATTTACTTATTATTTTAAGTGATTACCACAAACGAAAAATATATACATAGGCAAATTTAGGTGTAAAGAGAACCAATTATTTTAAGAAATTACCCTAACAGAAAATATATACATTCTATCGTTCAATATTTGATGATTAAGTCTTGGGTAACTCCATTTTTGAGATAATCAGTTATCAAGTATTGATGGTATTTACCACCGATTATGTCTTAGTATAATTAACAAAATATACAATTAACAATATCGGAAGACGAGTCTTAATTTTAGGCGTTGAAGGGAGTTTAGACATCGACAGGACCGAGTGATGGTTTATTACCCTTAAAGACGTCTTCATTTATTAGAATGGAATACGTCTGATTTATAATTGTAATTATATTGTGCAATTATGGAGTGAATCGTGTTGTCACAACGACGAAGTACGTGACCAATTCGAAATCACGACTGAGATCTAGAATTCTAAATTTCCAATTACGAACTCTTGACTGGAAATTAGAACTGCAATTAAGATTTTACATACAGTAACTCGATCTTATTTACACAAAGCCATCTCAGAAAAGCAAGCCACACCAACACAACCTGTGGAAGAGGGATTTAATAGGTTAAAAACCTCACAATATTTTATATATATATAATATATATATATATATATTTATATATATATATATATATATATATATATATATATATATATATATAAATATATAATATATATTAACAACTTATTGCAATGCACCAATATAGTAAACATTGTGTAAACAAAGGAATGAGTTAGTTGTTTTTTAACGCCGTTTTATATGGGCACGTCGACCTTTAATGATCTAGATCTGTTGTTTTCTCGGCTGGAGCCTTTGCCGCCCGAGTATATATATATATATATATATATATATATATATATATATATATATATATATATATATATATATATATATATATATATATATATATATATATATACTCGGGCGGGCAAAGGCTCCAGCCGAGAAAACAACAGATCCTGATCATTAAAGGTCGACGTGCCCAGATAAAACGGCGTTTGAAAGTCAAAGGAAGTTGGAAAAACAGATAAAGGAAGTGTGTTCCAGACTAGGCGTAGAGTGCATAAGATTGGGCAGACGTAAGTCTGGGGTCAGAGAGTTGGACAGAGAAAGGATGAAAATGAAAATAATAATAATAATAATAATTATAATAATAATAATAATAATAGGTATGCAATGAGAGACTTCATTGTCCGTTGTAATAGCTATAGTACAGAGAGAGTGAAGAAACAATTTGACGGGCAGAAAGAGACTGAAAAGAATTACTGAGAGCGGGAGAGTTGATGAGACGAAAAGTCCTAGGCTCCAATTTTCAAGGAGAGCCCGATGAATCGAACCACCCCAGATGTGTGAGGCGTACTATATATATATATATATATATATATATATATATATATATATATATATATATATATATATACTATATATATATATATATATATATATATATATATATATATATTATATATATATTTTTTTTTTTTTTTTTTAATTTATATAAAAAAAAAAATTAAAAAATTTAGAAATTTTTCTGTCCAAAAATATATATTATATATATATATATATATATATATATATATATATATATATATATATATATATATATATATATATATATATATATTATATATATATATATATATATATATATAATATATTATATTATATATATATAATATATATATATATATATATATATATATATAATATATATATATATATATATATATATATATATATATATATATAATATATATATATATATATATATATATAATATATATATATATATATATATATATATATATTGCTTCTTCTGTGTTCACGCAGCCATTGGAAGAAGAGGTGTGTTTGAAATTGTGTAAACAAAGGAATTAGTTAGTTGTTTCTTTCACTTTTGCATGATGTACTTAAAAAAAAAACTCTCATATAAATGTTTTCTTTTTTCTTAATAATATTATAAATAATACCATCTTTGAAATGAAATATAATATCTATTTATATCTATTTATTATTATTATTATTATTATTATTATTATTATTATTATTATTATTATTATTATTATTTTCAGATTAAAAAAAAATAAAAATCTAAATAACTAACTTAAAAATCGACATTTGAAAGACATCTAAATTGTCGTAGATATCGTCTTACTACGTTAATAATAATAATAATAATAATAATAATAATAATAAATTGAAATAAAAATTTGCGTAAACTCTGATAAAATTGAGATGAGTTTTACGAAATTAAGAGTTCCATACAGAAAAGGATTTGGGATTCATTCTTTACGCCACATTAAAAATTCATTCACTATTTAAAATGAAATTGAAATTTATATAAAAATTTATATAAATATAGAAACATATTTTGAATTCAAAACATTTAGAGAGATGAGAAGCAGCAACGATACATCTTTATCAAAGTTCTCATTCATTCCTATGAAGAATGCAACTAAATATCCACAACTCTGTATGGAAAGAAATTTTATAATTTTTTTTTTTTTTTTTTTTTTTTTTTTAATCTTTCATATTTTGGTTCTATTCCAATTTTAGAAATTTTCTTATTTCGAACCTTTTTTTCGGTAATGTAAAATTGCTTTGAAAACAAAAATTGAGATTTTCTTCCTTCTTTTTACTTTCTTTACGCTTTTAAATCAATAACAAATTGCTTACATAATCTTTTCTCTAAAATAAAAAATTAGTATGTGAGATAAAAGATATTAATAAATAAAATCTTTTCATTTCTTATTTTACAATGAGAAAAATTATTTTTGCTTTATGTCCACTCAAGAATGCAAAATAAAATTTTCTTTCGAACGCATTTTATATTTATTTACATTTAAATTAATAACCGTTTTAAAATAATGAAATAAAGCATGCATCTACTAAATTCTAAAGAATAAGTAATAGAAAAATTGTTGCTAATTAACCTTAATTAAAAAGAGAAAAATTAATTTCAGCTCGAATTCCCTCGTCACCCTCAGTGTTTACCTCTGACGAATACAGACAATGGCTGAGTCGAGCACCTTCCACCAGCGCCATCTATGAACGCATCCGTCAATCTCACGAAAGTATGAGAGGGAAGCGACCAATGAGGTTCACGTTTAGTGCTGAAAACCTTACTGATAAATCTAGAGACGTAAGTCTACTTTCAACATTCTCTTTTTCATTAACAAATTTCATAGGATGTTTCTCTTATTAAATATTTTAATTATTTTATGATTATACATACTCATCTACGAAAAATTGCAACAAAAGTAAATGTTGTAGAAATAAATAAACAAATTAGAATTTTAAAATTTTATCTTCGACAATAAAAAAGTTTAAATGAAACTTTTTAAATGAGTTTTAAAGTGACAATTTGCATAAGTTGCATTCCTGTCCACTTGTTGTGTTTATGTGGATTATTACAAAATAATAATAATACCATGATAATAATCACGACTGATGTTACCTTCACTGATTGTTGGAGCGATTAACCAATCATAATCCTTTTAATGAAACTTCATCAAAACATAATCATAATCTAATTGAATAGGCTCTGATCAAAATTTACCCTAGATAACTTGCAAATAACGGTTAGATAAATGCCCACTCTTGCTCCGGAGTCAAAAATTTTATAGCCATTTGCAGAGGATGAGCAATTCATCTAGATCTAATGTCATTGTTATGAATTATAATGACGTCACTATCTTCATAAAGTGTTCCAAAAATGTCATAACTCATAATTTGTCATTATATATATAATATATATATACTATAATATATATTATATATATATATATTATATTATATATATATATATTATATATATATATATATATATATATATATATATGAACTATTTGAAAAATCATTTTCAGTAGGAAGACACCTCCAATATTGAAGAATATGTTCAATCAGTTTTTAACTACAAAATTCTACTTCAATATCAAAATATTTTCTGAATCCAAGTTTACATTCAAATTTGTAGCTTTGTACCAAATATATATCTAGGATTCTAAAGAATGGAGGTCAGGTTCACATTCAGAGTCCAAAATTATAACTTTGAATCCTGTATAGAATGTTCCTTTTGAAGAGAATGAGGGTTAATGGCCGAATGATGGGGGATAGTGCAAATGTTCCAAAGTTCTATAAGAGATACCTTATAGAACTTCGATATATATATATATATATATATATATATATATATATAATATATATATATATATATATATATATATATATATATATATATATATATATATATATATATATATATATATATATATATATATATATATATATATATATATATATATATATTATATATATATATATATATATATATATAGGGGTGGGGGACGTAGCGCCGTTCGAAGTGATGCAAGTACCCCCCATCGGACATAACCCTTTAGTTCGTTCCTTTTCGCCTTTCACTTCAGAGGGTCTCTAGTGTACCTTCGACTCATATTAGAATGCCTATGCTCCCATTACCTCTCCACCCTATTTCTTCACATGTTCCTACAACTTTACAAGCACTTACTACCTTTTAAAAAAAAACAAAAATGAAAAACATAAAGCTACCTCGGAGATGCTTAGAGGGGTGACATCCAAAGTATGCTCTTCATCCACCCCTTGGGAATGTTACCGCCAAGAACTTGCTTCCTGCTTGTCAATTTATCTTCTTTTTCATTAATTTTTGCAGCATTCGGTATTTTTTTTCTTATTTTCCTTTGTCGAACACCACTTCTTCTAAACCTCATTTCTTGTCCTTAACCGAAACTCCGGTGCTTGTGTTGCCAGACAGTAAACTTTATTCTGTTACCTTCTATTGTCTCCATCCTCAATTTTCAGCCAGAGGCGGATGTTGCTCATATGTGGGCAATGATGTCGTCTGTTCTCGTGTCTCTAATTTGAAGTCTTCTGAATTCTCTACTTTATTGCTTAAGCTCTCTTGCAACTCTACTACTAAATTTATTTGTTCTGTCAATTTATCTCCTAATTCTACTGACTATAAAAAATTCTTCGACTAATTAAACTCCAAAATAGAGCACATTCTTTCTTCTCCTCCTTTCTCCGAAATCATCATTTTAGGTGATTTCAATATTCACCACCGCCAATGGCTTTCATCTAGTTCTCATGATTCAGCAGGTGAACTCGCCTACAACTTTTCAATCCAGAACAGCCTTGAGCAGTTGGTGCAACTCCCTACCCGCATCCCTGACCGCCTTGGTGATGAGCCCAGCATACTTGATCTTTTCCTTCCTTCTTATCCTTCTCCTTATACTGTTACTCATTCTCTGGGTTCATCCGATCACCTTCTTATCTCCGTTTCTTATTTTGTCTCTTCAAGTCTTTCGCAAGAACGACCCCGCTATTGGCGAGAAGATGTTTCTTGCATTTCGGTGCTGCTAACTGGTCTGATTTGAGGTTATACATCTCTGATTTCCCATGTAATGATTACTTCTTCCGTGGTAGAGGTCCCTCGGAATGTGCCGAGCGCATAACCGAGTGATTCACTGTAGCGTGAAGGCGTAAATTTCGTATTCTTTCCCTTCAGTAATCCTAACAAACCTTGGTTTCATGCTACTTGTTCTCCCTTTATCTATTTTCACAACTTCCTTTGACTTGCACACTTTTAAACTCCGCGTATCGGGACATGTCGGCCTTAGCAACCAGATTTCAGGTGTTTCCCCAACTCTGGTCGAAATTGGTAAGCCCTTGTCCTTTGCCCCCCAAGAGGATATATATATATATATATATATATATATATATATATATATATATATATATATATATATATATATATATATATATATATATATATAATTATATTATATATATATATATATATATATATATAACAAATTTGGGTCCTTGTACTTTTTATGCTCCTAATTTATCTGTTGAAAATGATTTTTTAAATAGTTCATTTATATTAAAATGCATTTCAAATTATTGGAAGTGAAAAAATTAAAACTAAACTAATGTAGCATTTTCCTGCCAGACGTATTAGTATATTTTTTTATTTTATTTTGATGGGTTAAGTTAGGTGGAATTACCAGAAAAATTTCTATATATATATATAATATATATATAATATATATATATATATATATATATATATATATATATATATATATATATATATATATATATATATATATATATATATATATATATATATATATATATTATATATATATATATATATATATATATATATATATATATATATATATATATATATATATATATAATATAATAATATATATATATATCTATATATATATATATTTAAAATATATAATATATATATATATATATATATATATATATATATATATATATATATATATATATATATATATATATATATATATATATATATATATATATATATATATATATAATATATATATATATATATATATATAGCTGGTCGGACTTGCGGTCGTACTTCTTTTATTTCCCGTGGAATGATTATTGCTTCCGTGGGAGGGGTCCCTCGGAGTGTGCAGAACGCATTACCGAGGTGATTCTCTCTGGCATGGAGGCATACATTCCATATTCTTTCCCTTCTACTAAACCTAATAAACCTTGGTTTAACTCTGCTTGTTCT
Source organism: Armadillidium nasatum (assembly GCA_009176605.1). Lineage (NCBI taxonomy): Eukaryota > Metazoa > Arthropoda > Malacostraca > Isopoda > Armadillidiidae > Armadillidium > Armadillidium nasatum. The sequence continues at coordinate 6,885 of SEYY01024464.1, read as the reverse complement.
CGTGCTATCCGCCGCAGGGATGCTGCCTTCAGGGATTACCGTCGTCTTCAAACTCCAGAAACTCACGCTACTTATATTTCATCCCGGAATCGTGCAAAATCTATCCTTCGTAACACTAAAAACTCCTTTCTCCGTAAAAAAATGCAATAATCTTTCTGGTTCCTCTTCCTCACGTTCTTTCTGGCATTTTGCAAAAAAATGTCAACTCTAACTTTGCTTCTTCCTCTTTCCCTCCTTTAATATCTTCCGACGGCACAACTGCTGTTTACCTTCTTCTAAAGCTGAACTCTTTGCTCAAACTTTTGCCTCTAATTCAACCTTAGACGATTCCGGAGCTATTCCTCCTCCTTCAACCCCCTCTAACTCAATTATGCCTAAAATTAGAATTTCTTCTAAAGATGTCTTTTCTGCTCTCTCTGAGCTTAATACTAAGAAGGCGTACGGTCCTGATGGTATTCCTCCTGTGGTTCTCAAAACTTGCACTTCCGAGCTTGCACCCTGCCTCGGTAAACTATTTCGTCTTTGTCTATCTACTTCAACCTTCCCTTCTTGCTGGAAACGTGCGCTCATTCAACCTGTGCCGAAGAAGGGGGACCCCTCTCAACCCTCCAACTACCGTCCTATTTCTTTGACCTCCGTTCTCTCTAAAGTTTTCGAATTTATCCTTAACAGGAAGATTTGGAAAGCATCTCAATTCTTCTAATCTTATCTCTGATCGCCAGTATGGCTTTCGTAAGAAACGCTCTACATGTGATCTTCTTTCTCTTCTCTCTGAATCTTGGTCCTCCGCTATTCGGCATTTCGGTGAATCTTTTGCTGTCGCGTGGACATATCGAAAGCCTTCGATAGAGTCTGGCACAAAGCTTTGATTTCTAAACTTCCCTCTTTCGGTATCTATCCTTCTCTCTGTGATCTTCTCGCTAATTTCCTTTCCGGTCGTTCTATAGCAACTGTTGTAGACGGCCACCGTTCATCCTTTAAATCTATTAACAGTGGTGTTCCTCAGGGTTCTGTACTATCACCAACACTTTTTCTACTCTTCATTAATGACCTTCTCTCTATACCTCATCTCCTATCCACTCCTATGCTGATGACTCCACCCTTCATTATTCCTTCCATTTTGAAAACGTCCCACCCAACAGCAGTTGATAGACTCGAGAAGGGTAGCCTTGGAACAACTAACCTCTGATCTTTCCCGTATTTCAAATTGGGGCAGAGAAAACATGGTTTTTTCAATGCCTCAAAAACTCAGTTCCTCCATCTCTCCACTCGACACAATCTTCCACACAACTATGATATCTTCTTCGAAAACACACAACTCAAGCCTTCATCTGTCCTTAATATTCTTGGTGTTTCTTTTTTCTCGTGATCTTTCTTGGAAAGATCACATTACTTCTCTTTCTAAACAAGCTTCTAAAGGTTGGTGTTCTGAGGCGCCTTCAGAATTACTTCACGCCACCCAGTTGCTTGCTCTGTATAGGGGTGTTGTTCGTCCCTGTATGGAGTATGCTTCGCACATCTGGGGTGGTTCCACACATACAGCTCTCTTAGAGAAGGTGGAGTCAAGGGCATTTCGTCTCATCAACTCTCCTGCTCTTACTAACTCTCTTCAATCTCTTTCTGCCCGTCGAATTGTTGCGTCACTCTCTCTTTACTATCGCTATTCCAACAGACACTGCTCTTCTGAACTCTCTCGTTGCATACCTCCTCCATTGAGAAGAGCTCGTGCGACACGCCTTTCTACACATTCTCATCCTTTCTCTGTCCAACTCTCCGACCCCAGACTTAACCGCTATGCTCAGTCTTACATATACTCTACTGGTAAAGTCTGGAACACACTCCCTTCATCTGTTTTCCCAACTTCCTTTGACTTGCATACTTTCAAACGCCGTGTATCTGGACACGTCGGCCACCATCGACCATGATTATATATCTTTCCCAACTCCGGTGGAATTTGGTAGGCCTCTGGCCTTTGCCCACCGGAGGAGACATAAAAAAAATAAAATATATATATATATATATATATATATATATATATTATATATATATATATATATATATATAATATATAATATATATATATATATATATATATATATAATTTAGAAATTACAGAAAATAATTTAAAATAAGTGTTAGCATAGTGTTAATATGATTTAAGTAGATGATTCTAATATGATTCTATAGTGTTAATATGATTTTTAACAAAGATATGAGTGGGCACATGAACTGGAAAAAGGTTCAAAACTTGCATTAATATAGCCACATATATACGCTATAAATAACACAATGAAAATGTATTTAAATTGTTTCAAAAAGGAATTACCTTACTACTCGCAACGCCTTCACCTAACCCCTGGAGCTTTAGGAGGGGCCAGTGCAGCAAGGCAACTTACTAAGCCTGATTCTTCTGCTGCAAGTAGAAGAGTAAGAGCTGCTTTAGAAGAAGCGAGAGGAGTTCCTCATCCGTCTCCTACTAGAGGTCATCCTGCTCTTAGGCTAATTGAAATTAATCCAGCAGGTAAAAAATGGGATTTTGATTAGTTTATTTATTTTCAGCTTACATATCATTTGTTATGGGATGTGAAAATATCTCTTTTTTTTTTATTCAAACTGTGTATTGACGTGAAGAATTTTTTTTTAAAGAAATGTGAAAGTCATATTTTAATATTCTTCCATTACCCTACTTTATATCTTTAACTCTAAACTAAAAAGTGCAAAACTTATGTATATTGAACTTTAATGATTAAATATTATTTATTTGAATATATTACTCCTTCTACAGAGTTCTTGAAGTACAAAGTTGGTGTTGGAAGTATGGGTGGTATTGTAGAAGGGGTGTCTGGAATTCTTTGGGTACATCTTCTCGCAGGAAGAGGATTGAAATCGGCGTCAAGGCCGGAATTTCGAGACTTATATTGTGTTCTTGAGTGTGATCGTGTTCATAAGGCTAGAACAGTTGTTAGAACTGGAGACCTTAATTTTGATTGGGACGAAACGTTCGATCTCGATTTGATCAATAACAAGGAACTCGATTTCCTTATTTATTCGTGGGATCCACAGTTTCGTCATAAATTATGTTACAAAGGTTCTGTGCACTTAGTTAGTTTATTAAAAGAATCTCCTGTTCATCAATTGGCATTGAAAATTGAACCTAGAGGAACTTTGTATTTAAAGCTTCGTTACACACCACCTCAGCAAGCTTTCATAAGGACTCCCGCTCTCCGGAAGAATGCCTTATTCGGGGTTGATTTGGAAACAGTTTGTCAGAAGGAATCAGGAGGTTCTGGTGTTCCTCTTATAATAGCTAGATGCATAGCAGAAGTAGAGAGGAGAGGTCTTGATATTATTGGTCTTTATCGACTTTGTGGCTCTGCAACGAAAAAAAGACTTCTTCGAGATGCTTTTGAAAGGAATCCAAGACTTGTTGACTTATCTTCAGATAATGTTCCGGATATTAATGTTATTACAGGTGAGTCTACTAACACCAATTGCTTAAATAATTTTCTATTCATATTTAGGTTAAATCCAAAGGAACGAAAGATTAACTTTGATAACTTTTGTAAAATATTAATTTATGTTTGGATTTCAATTATTTACTTTAGACGTATTTTGATATTTGATACACTATAACAAGTTTTGTTTAAATGATAGAATTAATAGAATATAAAATCGTGCACACTTTTTTTTCTCTAGTCTTGCGAATTCTCCAAACAAATATTTCGTGTTTTAATTCTTTAATTTCATGTTTATTTCTTTTTCTGAACAGGAATCCTTAAAGATTATGTCCGAGAATTGCCTGAGCCGTTGTTTACAAAATGTCTTTATCAAATGTTAGTGGACGCTTTGACGGTTATGTTACCTGACGACCCAGAAGGAAACGCCAAATTAATTTTCTCCATTTTAGATTGCCTACCAAAAGTTAACAAGGTTTGTACATTCGGAACTCTTAGCAATACAATATTTTAATTTATATACTCATATATATATATATATATATATATATATATATATATATATATATATTATATATATATATATATATATATATATATATATATATATATATATATATATATATATATATATATATATATATATATATATATATATATATATATATATATATATATATATATATATATATATATATATATATATATATATATATATATATATATATATATATATATATATATATATATATATATATTATATATATATATATATATATATATATATATACACGCTATTGATTGGCTCTAAATTGAAGGGCCACAGTTGCTTCCAGGAAACACGCTACGTCGCGGGTTGTTCATACAGATCTCTCAGTGAAGTAATATAAAATTGCTTTCTGCATGTTGCAAGCTTAAGGTATCTCAGAA
>SEYY01024463.1:0-21899 GCA_009176605.1 Armadillidium nasatum | reverse complement strand
CACAAGCTTATTTCCCAATTAGAAGACAACTCGCCCGATCTCTCCGTAATCTTAAATCAAATCACAAAATTGATGAAAATCTTTACAATGCCACTTTTCCCTCCGGCACAACTCTAGGTACTCTTTATGGTTCCCCCAAAGTACATAAACCCAATTGCCCAATAAGACCTATTTTAGCCGCTTATAATATGCATAATTACCGTTTAGCCAAATTTTTGTCCCAAATCATCAAATCTTCATTTTCTTCTTCGTTCTCCACTCCCAATTCCCATGATTTTGTTTCTCGTTTGCATTCCACCTCTCCACTGTAACCAAATTTATGTGCTCCTATGACATCCAGTCCCTTCTTTACTAATATTCCTCTATGTCTCACCATAGATCTTTTAATTAAACATATCTTTCGGATCCTCCACTCATTTTCAATAACCTTGATCAAACTACTTTTTCTCTCCTTTCACCGTCCACTTCTGACATGTATTTCATCTTTAATCAATCCGTTTATAAACAGATAGATGGGGTAGCTATGGGTTCCCCCCTAGGCCCTATTCTTGCTGATTTCTTTATTCACCATCTAGAGCTTTCCTACCTTTCCGCTGATTCTATATCTCCTCGTCCCTCTTTTTATCTACGTTATGTAGATGATATCTTCTGTCTTTTTCCTTCCATAGATCAGTCTCATCTCTTTTTAGACTACATCAATTCTTGTCATCCCAATATTAAGTTTTCCATAGAACATGAAAAAAATAATACCCTTTCTTTTCTTGATGTCTCTATCACTTCGTACCTCCTACTCCTTTCTCACTTCGGTCTTTTCGTAAGTCTTCTTCCACCCCCATGGTTACCAATTTCTACAGTTCAACATCCATTAAGTATAAAACCAACACCATATTGACCTTATTTACATCGTGCCTACAGTATTTCTTCTTCCTATCTTTCTCTTCACTCTGAATTTGAATTCTTAAATAATTTATTCACCTCCCATAACTACCCTCCTAACATAGTTTCTCAATACATTTTTAAGTTCTTATCCAAAATTTATCACCCTCCCTTTCCTGTCTCTACTGTCCATAAGAAAACTATATATTTCTCTGTCCCTTATCTTAACCATTCCACAATTTCAATGACTTCCAAACTCTCTAGGACTTTATCTCATTTCTTTCCTCACCTTGACATACGCTTTTCTTTTCGTTCCTCTTTCAAAATTTCTACTCTATTCCCTTACAAATCTTCACTTCCGTTTCCTCTGAAGTCATCAGTGGTTTATAAATTTTCCTGTCCCTCCTGCCAGAAGGGCTACATTGGTTCCACTGTTCGTCTTCTTAGGACACGTATTTCTGAACACCAAGGTCTCTCCCCTCGTACTTCCCTTCCTCTTTCTAACCCTTCTTTTTCTAACATTCGCTCACACTCTCAAACTTCCTGTCACTTTTTCCCTTTGCCTCAACACTTCTCTGTTCTGGATGGTCATCAAGATGTTTCCTCCCTCCATATTCTGGAATCACTATATATTTCTAAACTCAAGCCCGGTCTCAATAATAATCAATTATCCTGTCCCCTATATATCTCACACTCTTAGTCCTCTTTCCCTATATTAGCATTTATATTTCCCTCTTTCCGCTAGTTGTTCATCTTGTAACTGAGGCTCCTGTCATTGCCTCCTCTCCTCTCTATTTCTAGATATATATATATGCTCATTTGTATGTATGTATGTTGTATAAATGTTTATATGTATGTGCGTTTGTTTTTGTTATGTATGTATGTATGTTGGTTACTTGTCGTGTTTGTATGATCCTCTTGTTTATAAAAAAAATTTTAACAACCAACCTAACGTTCAGTTTACTATATTATTTCTTTAACCTTTTTTCTCTTTCACGATTCTTCTTCAATTGAACCGTGTTTGACTCGTCAGTTTGTTATTATTCATTTGTGTTTAGTTATTGTTGTATTGTCTTTTAAGTCTTAAATTTTACAAATTTTCATCTATATTATATAATATATATATATATATATATATATATATATATATATATATATATATATATATATATATATATATATATATATATATATAATTTATTATATAATATATGTGTGTGTATATAATATATGTTATATATATATATATATGTATGTGTATGTATATGTGTATGTGTGTATATATATATATATGTGTATATATGTATATATCTTGCTTTTCATTGTGCTACAATCTTTTAATTGTAGTACTATTATGTTTATTATTATTATGTTATTATTATTATTATTATTATTATTATTATTATTATTATTATTATTATTATTATTATTATTATTATTATTATTATTATTATTATTATTATTTATTATTATTATTATTATTATTATTATTATTATTTTGTTCTATTAGTGTTATTTTTATTGTTGTCATTATTGTTATTTTTGTATGTGTTTTTGTTACATATGTGTTCATTCTTTCAATTTTCAGTGTCCTGATGATGATCACAGTAGTGATCGAAACGTCGACTTTAACTTATTTATATAATTTTCTTAAGATGTAAATAAATGTTGCATTCATTTTTTGCTCTATTATTCATAATAAAAATTAGGCTTAAGAGAAGCGCCTCAGATATATATATATATATATATATATATATATATATATATATTATATATATATATATATATATATATATATATATATATATATATATATATATATATATATATATATATATATATATATATATATATATATATATATATATATATATATATATATATATATATATATATATATATATATATATATATATATATATATATATATATATATATATATATATTATATATATATATATATATATATATATATATATATATATATATATATATATATATATATATATATATATATATATATATATATATAACCGGTGGGCAAAGACCGGAGGCCTATCAAATTCCACGGAGTCGGAAAAACCCTATCATCGAAGGATACCGACATGTCCAGACACACGGCGTTTGAAAGTAGGCAAGTCAAAGGAAGTTGGGAAAACAGATAAAGGGAGTGTGTTACAGACTTAAGTAGAGTATATATAAGATTGAGCATAGGGGTTAAATCTGGCTCTGAGAGTTGGATACAGAAAAGATGAGACTGTGTAGAAGGTGTGTCGCATGAGCTCTTCTCTTTTTGCCACACATAAATTGTGTTTCCAGGGTACGGGATGGGGACCCAACACTTCAAGTATCTCACCAAACACTTTCCCCAGCTTTCCACCCTTTTGAAAAGTGGTCAATTAACTAAATTTTATTTTGGGTAGGTTATGTTTAAAAAATAAAAGTGTTTCTGCTTTATCTCCATAAAGTTGGGGACGTCTGTCTTCATAAATATGTCCAGCACCTCTGAAAAGTTGTTCACTGGCAAAACTGCTTGGAGGGCAGATTAGGAATGTATAAACAACTTTTGCCAAATCTGGATATTCTTTGCTTTTAAACTTCCAAAGTTTTAAGACATTTTCCTGTGGACCCATCCTTTTTTCTTTATGGTACTTTTCAATGAATTCCATCGATGTGCTGCTTGCGATATTCTTCTCTTCATCGTCACCTGGAATAAAGAATTATACTAAGAGTCCCAGTTAGTGACACATGCGTACTGGAATAAGGTGTTGGTGAAGTATCTCTCTTTCGTTTTCTTTCTGGTTCAATATCCTCTAAATGTTTAGTTTTAAAATTTCTTGTCTTCACAAATCCGAGCTAGTTTGTGTTTTACTTGATCAGTTATTTTGCACAGACGTGAAAAACATAACATTATTCCTTGGATTAACATTTGTTGCTACTTTATATATATCCTCATTTTCAAGTACGTAAATTTTTCTGTTAAGCTTGGCTTTCAAAGTTTACATCGAATAATAATAACTTGCTTTGCCTTCTCATAATCTTAAAATTATAATGATGACTGTTCACATGTTTCGGATTTTTCACAGCCAGTTTTCCCAAGAGCGGTTTTAAGGCTAACTATAAAAGGTATGACATCCTCAATTGTAGATGTTGATTCACTAAGCTTTTTTGTAATTTCTTCGTATGGCTCTGGAAATTTCACACATCCAAACAATATTATCCACTCTAAATTGTTAAGAACAAGTATTTCTGATTTGCTATCAGCGTTCAAACAAAGCGACTCTTTCAATTCTCCGTTTCTTTTAAACATATGCAAAGTTTTTATTTTTATTTTTCCATCTTGTAGGTTTAATATAAGCATTTGGAGCTTCTCTTGAATTTTCTTTAACTCTTCTTGAGCCATGGTTGAATGATGAAAATGAGTAGCAATTGTGCGACATTTGAAAATTTACTTTTGTGAGTACATTCCACTTTTAATTGTTAACTGTATTTTATATATTGTACATCCCAAATTATTTAGCCCGGAAAGGAAAATGCTTTTTCATATTTTCTCCAGAATCGCTCATTATGCAATGAACGCTTACTTTTACAATGTCCATTTTTCCAACATTCGGTCAAATTTACGTGAAATGTATTCTTCTGTGTGCCGATCTTCTAAATTTACAGTACCTAATACAAGATATATTCTCTGATAGTATGCACAGTCAGGGTCAGTAACGATACCCCAGCTGAAATATCTGACGTACATCTGTAGTGAAAGCAAATTCCGTTGCCTCAGTATGTTTTGTGGAACAACTTCCCCCAATAATCTCATGAATCCAAGATCTTCCGAATTCATCCATCATTATCATTTCAGCTATACGTTTATCTACTCTCTTAGATTTGATATCAGTTGTATCCTAATGTTTTGTAGCATGAAAATATTCTGGAATATTAGATTTCATTTGCTGAGCAGAAGTTTTTTCTTTTTGTCTTTATCTTGTTCTTGGCGTGCTTCCTCGTCAGTTATATCTTTAAATTCTTTGTGCATCGATCTTAAATGATTTTTCTAAGAAGTCGTTCCACGTCCTTTACTTGAATACGTATTATAGCAAAGAGAACATTTTATAGAGTCATTAGACTCTTCTGTGAAGTATTTCCACACAAAGCTTTTCTTAAACGCCACAATAGTATATGTAAACAAGAAAGTTCAATAAGTTTTCAACACTTCAAATAACACAATCACTAATAATAACCGATAAGTACAACCGAATACGAAACATGTTAGAGACTACCGATGGTGCCCCAATCTACGATGCAGAAAAGGAGAAAAAGAGTTGCCATTGAGAATTATTGGTAAGTAGGAATTTTGATCTATGGATGAAATAAATTTTCGGGAATGAAATAATTAAGGATTTGACTGCGTTGTAACAGATTCAAACATTCTTTTACTTTATCTTTCTATTTTTTCTGCTCGAATGCCATGTCAATAGGAACTAATTAAAAACAAGAAAAATATTATTGCTATATTCGCTATATTAAATGAATAAAATAAAAGTGTTTGAAAGCTAAATATAGAGGTTGGTTAGTTCCCCGTCAACAGATGTACTACAAGTACTTTCTCGTTTATTTTTTATATTCTATATATATATATATATATATATATATATATATATATATATATATATATATATATATATATATATATATATATATATATATATATATATATATATATATATATATATATATATATATATATATATATATATATTATATATATATATATATATATATATATATATATATATATATATATATATATATATATATATATATATATATATATATATATATAAATATATATTATTTTCCTATTCGTGCTATCCATAAAATTAATCAAACATTAGAAAACAAATTAAATAACTTTCAAAATTTTATACATCCACATTTAATTTGCGGATGCGGATGTCGTATACAACAAAAATATAACTCAAATAATTTCATCCTGCTTTCATTTAAATCCGTAACTTTTATTTTATTCTTCAACAAATTTGCTTATTTGTTTTATTATTTTTGTTACGACAACAACTTGGAAAAAAACGCAGAAGAAGGACAAAAGAAGCAAGAGAAAAATAAAAATAAAGTCAATGACGTTGAATCAAAAAAAGACGCAGAAGCAGACGAAGAAAAAGGTCCTCAAAATTCGAAACAAAATCTCAATCAAACTATTGATAAGAAAAAGAAAAAGACTAAGGACAATAAAAGTAAACCTAAAAAGAAGCCAAAAAGGAAAGGTAAGACTCATATATATATATATATATATATATATATATATATATATATATATATATATATATATATATATATATATATATATATAGTAATATGGATGGCATCCGACAGCATCCGCACAAAATCAACATCCGCATCCGCACTTTCGGAAATTCAACATCCGCATCCCGCACTTCTCCAAAATTCAACATTCGCATCCGCACTTCTCCAAAATTCACATCCACATCCGCAAATAAAATAGAAAATATATCCATCACTAATATAAATATATTATAATAATATATATTATAATTATATATAAATATATAAATATATAATATATATATATATATAATATATATATATATAAATATATATATAATATATATATATATATATATATATATATATTATAATATATATATATATATATATATATATATATATATATATATATATATATATATATATATGCCGAATTTAGATCAAGAATGAGGGTAAGAAGTGCTGCAAACAAATCGGATTGGTTTAGCATAATAAGGAGTGAGGATATGAGACAAGGGGGTTTGTAAATCTCCAGGTTGAAAATCTACTGATTAAAAAGACGTGATTAAATCTAGTGATTAAGTCTTTAAAGGGGAAGGAAATTGCCAAGTAGTTACTCATGTCGTGCCATTTGCAAGTAACCTAAATAATCAAATTGATTTTTAACCAATCAAAAATTAATTTGTAAATTACACATTTAAATCGAATGGTATGAAGGAAATGACGTAAATATACATAAGAACGCCAATATTTGCGTTACAAAAATTCACCTTTAGTGGAAGGCTACTACTTGATTTTCAGGAAAAACGTGGCAATTCTCACGTAGCATCAATTAATTACTTCACGATATGAATTATTAATTAAATAATTGATTAAAATGATCAATGAGTTACAGCAAGTTGATCTACACTATACTGAAAATGGCTAATCTAGAAGTTTCTTCACAATTTAGGTATATTCTTATTTTTTCCGGAAATTTCATTGGTTTTTGGAAAATTGCGATAGCGGATCATAAATTTTTGAGATGTCGCAACTGTAATTCCACAAATTTTTTAAAATTGTCGCAGTTGCAATTCCGCAATTTTTTTGTTAGTCCCATAAATTGCGGAATGCCCACCTCTGATAGATATAAAATAATTTCTGTAGCCGACACTACCCTATATCATGTGAGATATGGTGTAATAATATATATATATATATATATATATATATATATATATATATATATATATATATATAATATATATATATATATATATATATATATATATATATATAATATCGGAAGGCTGTTTTCTGGCAACAGTGAAGCTGAACTTCTGAAACAGCTTTAAATCTAATGATGAAAATTTTCTTCTGTTGGCAAAGAAGTTATATTTACGAGGTAGACAGAACTACCAACATCATTTTAATTATATAACAAAATTAGCTTGTATTCAACATGTGCACAGAAAGACTATTCTTTGCAAACACTAAATTCAGTCTATAGAAAAACAATAAAAAGGAGAGAGAGGACGTAGCACCGTCCGAATGATGTAAATACTTCACTCGGACAACCGGTGGTGATAGAATGGGCTAGACCATTCCGTTTATCTCCATTTCCCTTTTTTCGTTCTTTTTCGCGTTTCACCTTCTCGTAGATTCTCTAGTGTTCCCTTAATTCATATTTAAGTGCCTATGCTTCCTCTATCCCCCACCCCCTTCTTCACATGATCCCCAAAAATTTGCAAGCGCTTACTCGTACATTCCCTATTAAACAGAAAAATAACGAAACACACCTGCCTCGAAGATGTTTAAAGAGGAAGCATCCAAACAATGCCCATCATCCATCCCTCAGTCCATCTTCACTTTTGAGTTGGAGGCCTCCGATGAGGCCTCCTTGCATATCTACACTATACTAGAAATGGCTAATATAGTTATGGCTAATCTAGAAGTTTCTCCACAATTTAAGAATATTCTTAAATTTTCCAGAAATTTCATTGGTACTTTGGAAAATTGCAATGGCGGACCATAAATTTTTTGACATTCCGCAACTTTTGGAAAATTATTGCAATTCCGCAATTTTTTGTTAGTATGCTATTGTGGAATTGCGGACTTAAATTGAGGAATTCCAGATATATATATATACATATATTTATATATATATAATATATATATATAATATATTATATTATATTATATATATATATATATATATATATATATATATATATATATATATATATATTATATATATATATATATTATATATATATATATATATACTATTATTTATTATATATATATATATATATATATATATATATATATATATATATATATATATATATATATATTATAATATAATATGGGAAGGCTGTTTTCTGGCAACAGTGAACTGAATTTCTTAAACAGCTTTAAATCAAGTGAAGAAAATTTTCTTCTGATAGCAAAGAAGTTATATTTACAAGGTAGACAGAACTACCAACATCATTTTAATTATTATAAACAAAATTAAACATTGAATTCCAAACATGTGCAAAGAAGACTATACTTGGGTGAGAGACCCATTTATAGCTACTGTAGCAAACACTAATACATTCAGTCTTACAGAAAAACAATAAAAAAGGAGAGAGAGGACGTAGCGCCGTCCGAACGATGTAAATACTTCACACTCGGCACAACCGGTGGAGTGATAGAATGGGCTAGACCATTCCGTTTATCTCCGTTTCCTTTTTTCGTTCTTTTTCGCGTTTCACCTTCTCGTAGATTCTCTAGTGTTCCCTCAATTCATATTTAAGTGTCTATGCTTCCTCTATCCCCCACCCCCTTCTTCACATGATCCCCATAAATTTTGCAAGCGCTTACTCGTACATTCCCTATTAAACAGAAAAATGGCGAAACACACCTGCCTCGAAGACGTTTCAAGAGGAAGCATCCAAACAATGCCCATCATCCATCCCTCAGTCCATCTTCACTTTTGAGTTGGAGGCCTCCCCAAAAATTTGTATCCGGAGTGATTTGGTGCATGACTTCTTTTTTTCATTAATTTCTGTGACAATCGTGGTCTTTTGTCTTTTACCCCTTTGACAAAAACTATCTTTCTTCTTCTAAGCCTCATTTCTTGTTCTTAACTGAAACTCAGGTACCTGGGTGTCTTGATAGCAAACTTTACTCTGTTTTCTGGTTCTGCCTCTATCCTCAATGTTCAACCAATGGCGGGAGTTGTGCATACGTGCACAACGATGTCTTTTGTTCTCGTGTCTCTAATTTTGAGTCTACTGGATTCTATACTTTATGACTTAAGCTCTCTTGCAATTCTACAAATAAATTTATTTGTTCTGTCTATTTATCTCCTAATTCTACTGAATATAAAAATTCTTTAACTATTTGACTTCCAAAATAGAGGACATTCTCTCTTCTTCTCCTTTCTCCAAAACCATCATTTTAGGTAATTTCAACGTTCACCACTGCCAATTGCCTTCATCTAGTACTCATGATAAAGCTGGTGAACTGTCCTACCCCTTTTCTATTCAGAACAACATTGAGCAGTTAATGCAACTCTTTACTCGTATCCCTGACCATCTTGGTGATGAACACAACATACTTGATCTTTTTTTTAACTTCTTATCCTTCCCCTTATACTGTAAACTCTTTCCTCCTCTGTGTTCATCCGAACATTTTCTTATCTCTGTTTCTTGTTCTGTCTCTTCGTCTTCCCACGAACGGCCCAGGCCTTCTGCAAGGAGACGCTTCTTCTGGCACTTTGGTGCTGCTAACTGGTTTGACTTGCTGTTGTTCTTCTCTGATTTTTCATGAAATGATTACTGTTTCCGTGGAAGGGTCCCTCTGAATGTTAAGACCACATAACCAAGGTGATTCACTTCAGCATGGAGACGTACATTCCATATTCTTTCCATTCACCTAAATCTAATAAACCTTGTTTTACGTGCTATCCGCCGGAGGGATGCCGCCATCAGGAATTACCTTCGTCTTCAAACTTCAGAAACTTATTCAACAAACATATTTCATCCCAAAATCGTGCAAAATTTATTCTTCACAACAATAAAAACTTTATTCTCCGTCAAAAATGCAATAATCTTTTTGGTTCCTCTTCCACGCTCTTTCTGGCATTTTGCAAAAAATGTTAACTCTTACTTTGCTTTTTCCTCTTTCTCTCCTCTAGTATCTTCTGACGGCACAACTGCCATTTCCCTTCTACAAAAATTGAACTCATCGCTCAAATTTTTGCTTCAAATTAAACCCTAGGCGATTTCTGAAAGATTCCTTCACCTTCAACTATCTCCAACACTTTTATGCCTGATAGAGTAATTTCTTTTACAAATGTCATTTCTTCTCCCTCTGACCTTAACACTACCAAGGCGTAACACCTGATGGTATACCTTCTTCTTCTCTCGAAACTTGTGTTTTTTGAGCTTGCACCCTTCATTTGTAAAATATTTTGTCTCCATCTTTCTACTTTAACCTTCCCTTCCTGCTGAACATTTCCTCATTTTGCCTGTAAAGTAGAAGGGAAACCACTCTCAACCTTCCACCTATCGTCCTATTTCTTTAGCCTCTGTTCCTTCTAGTGTTGCAGAAACTATCCTTAACAAGAAAATTTGGAAACAACCATTTCAATTTCTTCTAATCTAATCTCTTATCGGCAGTATGGCTTTAGTAAAGAGCCCTCAACTGGTAATCTTCTTCCCCTTCTCTCTGACTCTTGGTCTTCCGCTCTTCGTCATTTCGCCCCTGTATGGAGTACGCCTCTCACATCTGGGGTGGTTCCACACATACAGCTATTCTCGAAAAAGTGGAGTCTAGGGCTTTTCGTTTCATCGATTCTCCTGCTCTTACTAACTCTCTCCAGTCTCTTTCTTCCCGTCGAATTGTTGCATCACTTTCTCTATACCATCGCTATTACAACGGACATTGCTCTTCTGAACTCTCACGTCGCATACCTCCTCCATTGAGAGGGTTCGTGTGACACGACTTTCTACACAGTCTTATCCTTTCTCTGTTTAACTCTCCGACCCCAGACTTAACCGCTATGCTCACTCTTACATGTACTCTACTGGTAAAGTCTGAAACACACTCCCTTTATCTGTTTTCCCAACTTCCTTTGACTTGCACACTTTTAAACACCGTGTATCGGGTCAAGTCGGCCATTAGCGATCAGATCCCGAATGTTTCCCAACTCTGGTGGAATTTTAGGCCCCGCCTTTGCCCACCAGAGGAGACATATATATATATATATATATATATATATATATATATATATATATAATATATATATATATATATATATATATATATATATATATATATATATATATATTAGTGATGGCATCCGCATCCGCATCCGCATCCGCACACAAAATTTTTATCCGCATCCGCATCCGCCGCATCCGCATCCGCACTTCTCCAAAATTCGACATCCGCATCCGCATCCGCAAATTAGAAAATATGACATCCGATCCATCACTAATATAATATATATATATATATATATATATATATATATATATATATATATATATATATATATATATATATATATATATATATATATATATATATATATATATATATATATATATGCGAATTGTAGATCAAGAGTGAGGGTGAAGAGAGAACTATCGGATTGGTTTAGCATAGGAGTGGGATTGAGACAGGGGTGTGTAATATCTCCATGTTATTTAATCTATTGATGAATGGTTTACTTAGAAAAATGGAGAGAGAAGGGAAGAGTCTTACGTTGAGAAATATGGAGGGTGAATGTGAAGTGAATGTTTTTTTTACTTTTTGCAGATGATGCGGCATGTGTTGGTGGCAGAATCTGGAGAAAAGATGAGAATACTTGTGAGAGAGTTTGAAGGGAAATGTGCAAACACGAGATTGAAATTCAATCCAGCGAAGAATAAAGTTATGAGGATTGGAGGTGGGGATGAGGAAATGTGGAGGGAGGAATTGGTTTGTAGAAGTGTGAGAATGGAAACTTAAGGAGGTGAATGAATTCAAATATCTAGTAATGTTGGGTGGAAGGTAAGGGTGGGACGGAAAAAGAAATAAAGAACAGAGTGGTAAAGGAATGAAAGTATTGGGGGCCTAAGAAAAGTATGGAAGAAAGGAAAAATTTCGAAAGAAATAAAGATAAGAATGTTTGAATGTATGTGTTCACCTTCTGTATTGTATGTGTGTGAAACATAGATGATAAGTGTTCGGTCGAGAAAAAGTTTCAATGTCTTTGAGATGAAAGATTTGAGAGCGATATATAAATTGAGAAGGATTGATAGGATTAGAAATGAAAGAATAAGGGAGATGTGTAAATGGAAGAAGGGTGTAATTGATAGAGAGGAGGAGGATGTGCTAAAATGGTTTAGACATATGTGAAGAATGAATGAGGACAGAATGGTGGGCAAGGTACTTAGATTCCATGTGGATAGAGGTAGGGATAGGGGAAGGCCGAAGTGGAGATGGATGGATGGAGGAGTGAGAGAGATTTTGATGGAAGGAATTTGAGTTTAGAAGAGGGTAGAAGATTTGTAGAGACAGAGAGAGATTAAGGGCGGTGGTGAAAAGGGTTGGAAGGGGTTGGTTGTAAGGGAATTGTGGCGGGCACCACCCCACGAAAGTGGGAAAGGTGATAATGAAAAAATATATAATATATATAATATATAATATATATATATATATATATATATAATATATATATATATATATATATATATATATATATATATATATATATATATATATATATATATATATATATATATATATATATATATATATATATATATATATATATATATATATATATATATATATATATATATATATATATATATATATATATATATATATATATATATATATATATATATATATATATATATATATATATATATATATATATATATATATATATATATATATATATATATATATATATATATATATATATATATTAGTGATGGCATACGCATTCGCATCCTGATCAAAATTAACATCCGCATCCGCATCCTCATCAAAATTAACATCCGCATCCGCATCCGCATCAAAATTAACATCCGCATCCGCATCCAACATCCGCATCCGCATCCGCACTTTCGAAAATTCAACATCCGCATCCGCATCCGCATCCGCACTTCTCCAAAATTCGACATCCGCATCCGCATCCGCATCCGCAAATTAGAAAAAATGACATCCGATCCATCACTAATATATATATATATATATATATATATATATATATATATATATATATATATATATATATATATATATATATATATATATATATATATATATATATATATATATATATATATATATATATATATATATATATATATATATATATATATATATATATATATATATATATATATATATATATATATATATATATATATATATATATATATATATATATATATATATATATATATATATATATATATATATATATATATATATATATATATATATATATATATATATATAGGACATAAAATAGTTGTGTGTCAACTTCTTCAAAGAGAGTTTCCGAGTGTTGATGAATATTATTTTCCAACCTTTTTTAATACTTCTTTATGTAGCCACCTAAATCTAAACTTTGGAATATTAGATCCTAAAACACTTACATTAAAGGCTGCCAACAGAAATGAGAGTTTAAACAAAGGTAAGTATTCTCATAATAAGTTAATATCTTAATATTTATCAAATTTCTACTAATTATGATCATTCAAAAGGTTCTTTTACTAGAAATAAAATCTTTCCTTCAACAATTCAGCAAATTTACGTATAATTTTTTTATTTATTTATTTTTATTTAAAGTATTCTATATCAAACATTGCCGAAGCTTTAATCTAAAAGGAGAATTCTCCTTGCTGATTAGTTTCACAAAAATAGCACAATCTATTCATAATAACAATAATGGTTCGATATTCAGGGTAATCGGACTCTGTGTGAGCAGAAGTTCTTAAAGAAATGTGTTATGCAGGTATATGAGTAAGTGGGAAAGAATGTTCTGTTGTGCATGTTGACTGTATTACATATAGTATGAATATTAATACTGATGCAAGTGCATCTTTACTGAAATTATATTAAATTAGAGAAGGACTCTCACATGTGACCAGCTTTTATGCATTTTAAATTAATGTCCGAAGTGTTTGATACCGTTTCATGTCTTCTGTACGTTGAAAAGAAGTCAGATTCATAGTTTCTTTGAGCTACAGAACTATAGCTGTTATAGCTTTCATAATAATAATAATAATAATAATAATAATAATAATAATAATAATAATAATAATAATAATAATAATAATAATAATAATAATAATAATAATAATAATAATAATAATAATAATAATAATAATAATAATAATAATAATAATAATAATAATAATAATAATAATAATAATAATAATAATAATAATAATAATAATAATAATAATAATAATAATAATAATAATAATAATAATAATAATACTTATAATAATAATAATAATATTAAGTCACATAGGGAAAATTACTAAGCAACATTGCTCCTCGATATATAAGATTTTTATAGTTATTTGTGGCTAGGCTACGTACAATAATTCCGATAGTTGTTTTTAAGATATTTTATTATACGAACAAAAGAGAATTTTGAACACAAATATTCATATATTAGTATCTAAGTTAAGTGGGATATTATATTTAAATTAATAATGGATTTAAAAATGTGTTCTTTTTTCTTTGTCAGCTTTATGAAATGCATTATTCTTTGACCAAATCCCTCTGACTGGATATCATAATAGTTGCAGATATTCCTAAATCTTCGTCGTTCTTTCAATAATAATCATCTGAAATGTTCTCGAGAAGTATTACAGTTTTGTAATAAAAGACTAAGATATTTACTGTGACAATTAGGAATCTGTTCCCACAAATTATATCATTTCAAGTAGTCATGTTCAGAACATTCTGGAAGGAAAAACCAAAGACCTTAATAAGAAACGAGAAGTATCTACACTATTAGAAGGAAAGTTTGGAAAAAGAGCGATCAGGGAATGCAATCATCTGATGAAGAAATGTAAGGAAATTGATCTTAAAGAAAATGAAATAGTCTAATGCCTAAAGAAATGAGAGCTGACGAAAAAGAGAAAGACGAACGTCAGGCTGCGGAAAGAACCGTGTATCGATAAATAGAAAAAAATGAATTTGAACTAAGAAAAATTGAACAAATTGAGGACAAACGATATTACATCTGAAAATAGTAAAATATCAGCAGATTGAAAGAAATGAAGATAGATACTTGGAAAGATAATATTAATAGTGATGCCAATAACAAGGAGGAGAGAATTCCTGCATAAAAGGTAAAGTCAACGGATATCTAGTACCAGAATTGCATGATACAAAATGTAGAGATGTGATCGTCAAACAGAAATATGTTCAAGCAGAATAATACACCAAGAAGAAAGGAAATTTCCTCCTACCTTCGTAACTCCCTGAATTTTCTTGGATAAGCTTTTAAAATATCACTTAACATTCTCATTAAGATTTTTAAATGCGAATATAGGAACTTTTCTTTCCCTAAATTTAATTTGTTTTAAATTCCACCATTGATCTTTCAACAACAGAACTGTCAATTACATCATTCTTTTACTACCATATTTTAATATTTATTTCCTTGCCATTTTTTAGATTCTCTTCTACTTCGTCTTTCATTCAGTCCGGTAAGGTAGCAACACACACACCGTTATACCTACTTAGGTATACCTGCACAGATGTACCTATACCGTTATACCTGAATATGAGGATGAAAGAAGTGCGTGTTCTTCACGGCTTTTACAGGCTACCCGAATAAATTGTTATTTCATTCGATACATCTGTGTTTGAATGAACTGTGCAGAAGCACCGGATCGTGCAGAGGAGCAATCTTTCATATTGGTTTGGTTCTTGTGTATCTTTCGAATTAATTAACAAGAGATCTTTTTAATTTGGAGGAATTTATAAAAATATATAGAAATTTGATCGTGACAAGTGAAATCTAAAGACTAGGAGGCAATGTATTCTTCTGAAAAACCTGTCCAGTCATACCTTTTAGGTATAAAGGTTAGTGTGCAGCCACCTTTTATTTTTCGTTCTAATTCGACAGTACCCTCGACCTATTGTTTTCCTTTCTCTTCTTGCTTATTTACAATATTATGACCCTTCTAGGTTGAGTTTAATTGATCTCATACCCATATCTTTCTCTTTCAAATTGACTAATAAATTTCCGTTTTTAACCAATCACTTGGTCAACGTAAGAACTAATTGATGAATGATATATGTTATATTTAACAATCTTTTTTCATTTTCATTTGTACTGACAATTCAAAATGCAGTACTTTTACTCAAAAGTTTTCGTCCTACTTTTCTCTTCTAGTTTTACACTGCATAGTAATGTCCCAACGAAAGAGTGACCTCAATGTCACAACGAGTTTTTAAATTATTTTCGTATTAGGAAAATATATCGATAAAACTACTTCCTCATAAGTAATAGAAATTTTTAAAAAATTGAGCATCTCATTCTAGACATTTATAGCAATACTACATGCAAGGAGGACACATTTTTGCTTGCTTTTGAATAGATTTGCTATCCCAAATTGGCTCGCTGTGATACCAGTTTCTTTCTAGTCATTTTTCTATTCTGGAAATTTTACCGTTCTATATTTTCCAAACAACTTAAATATCACACTTCAAAATCCTCATCTGTTTTCACTTGAATATAGTTTTTAAAGTATCATAAAAAGTAAGGTTTTACTGATTGTATGTTTTTTGATATGAATGCTTACGTAAATACTGCGTACCGTTTATATTCATTTCTAATAAGGGCTTTCTCAGAAAGTGGTGCCAATATAAAACTTGAACTCTACATGTTGAAGGAAAATTTTTATTTCTAGTTAATGGACCTCTTGCAAGATCATTATAAGTAGAAATTTGAGAAAATTTGTTGCCATATTTTAAAAACAAGTAGTTGCTTAGACGACTAATTAGGCGAATTTTAAAGATTAAGGTCTTTTAACTGTTTAAACTTACTTCTAGATGGTAACATCCAATAAATATGCATTCATCAAAATAGGTAAAAGAAAATTTCAAAATGGATTTCAATTAAGTACCCAAAAGAAAATGAGGAAGACTTTAGTAATTAGAAAAAAAAACATTTAATTCTTCCCTTATTCTCCTTTCATCAACAATGTAATAATAATAATAATAA
The DNA here is from genome assembly GCA_009176605.1 of Armadillidium nasatum. Taxonomy (NCBI): domain Eukaryota; kingdom Metazoa; phylum Arthropoda; class Malacostraca; order Isopoda; family Armadillidiidae; genus Armadillidium; species Armadillidium nasatum. The sequence goes on along the minus strand of SEYY01024463.1, from coordinate 4,498 downwards.
TAATAATAATAATAATAATAATAATAATAATAATAATAATAATAATAATAATAATAATTAATTATTATTATTATTATTATTATTATTATTATTATTATTATTATTATTATTATTATTATTATTATTATTATTATTATTCCATAGAGGTATTTCGCAAAGCCAAAGTATTAAAAAACCGTGGGATTAAAACTATAATATCCCTTGCCCCTAATGCAAAAGCAGGTCAAGATAAATTTGGTGATATCATTAGTTCTGGTTCGAAAAGGAAAAACTTCGTTGAAAGTGCTTTTGAATTAATTAAAACACATCGACTCAGTGGTCTTGAGATCGATTGGGCCTACCCACATTGCTCGGTTAGTTGGATTTTTTTCCTTTATTTAATAAAGAATAGTGAAAAACGATTATTTTTTGATTCAGTATTTTATTTTTCATTTAAAAAAAAAATCTTAGTTATTAAATGGGCCTTTAGTTGTAAACATTTTGTGAGAATTTTCTCGTTTTAGGGTGAGTGTGATGGTAAAACGGCTTATGTTAAATTGATCAGGGAACTAAGAGGGATGTTCAAAAAGGATTTTATTCTTTCAATAAAGGTCTATCCACAAATTGAAAATATGAAAGGTAAGATGATTTTTATCAGTTGAGTATTTCTTGGTATATTTAATTTAATTTAATTTATTATTATTATTATTATTATTATTATTATTATTATTATTATTATTATTATTATTATTATTATTATTATTATTATTATTATTATTATTTACTATTACTTTTATTTTTATTTTTATTATTTTATTATTATTATTATTATTATTATTATTATTATTATTATTATTATTATTATTATTATTTATTATTATTATTATTATTATTATTTATTATTATTATTATTATTATTATTATTATTATTATTATTATTATTATTATTATTATTATTATTATTATTATTATTTTATTAATTTTATTATTATTATTATTATTATTATTATTATTATTATTATTATTATTATTATTATTATTATTATTATTATTATTGTTTCAACCAGTGTCGAGAGCGGACGTGTTACCTCGGTCCTCTCTCAGATTCTTACGCCTGTGTGCCATATGTGCCATATGTGTTAAGTTCCTTGCCAGCCCCTTAAAATATTAAAAAGTGTATTCAATTACTAAATACAAGTGCTCGCATAACACATAATCATTATTATTTTACAGTCATCAAATCCCACGAGAAGCTTATAAATATGGTTAACACGAGAAATTTAGAAAATGCCACTACCAGCCATACTAACAATAACAGAAATAATAATAACCTCTCAAACAGCAACAATAAAAATGGTGGAAAGAAAAAGAAAGGAGGGGAAAAGAATAGGAGGCATTTATCACTTGACGACAGCATCACTGAAAGCCAAGAAAATGCACTCTTAAACTTTTCTTCATCCTTTACCTCAAGTCAAAGTGAGTATGGTAATTCAGAACTACTTTCAATGATAAACAGTTTAAAGAGGGAAATTGCAACTCTTAACACGGCTTTTAGGGAAGAACTCTCAACCCTTGAATCTGCTTTTCACGAATTTAAAGAACAGAAAAACAAAGAGATCAAAGAACTGAAAGACAAATTACATAAATACGAAAGCACTAATAATTCCCTCCATGCGGACATACAATTGACTGATATCAGAAAATCAGTTCAGGCCCTTGAGGAATCCCAGGATCAATTGCAACAAGACCAAGTTAAAAATATATTGGTAATCAGTGGAGTTGGACTTCCTGAAGGTGTAGAGGACGAGGATTGCAAAAAAAACAGTGGCAAAAACCATAGAACAAAAGCTAAAAATAAAACTTCAACCTAACGCCATAAGCGATGTTTATCGGATAGGAAAAAAAAGAACAGAAAACAATGCAAATGATAAACGTCCAATTAGATTTAAGATTGAGGAGCAGGGATTGAAGAGCAAATTAATATCGACCTGTATCAAAGAAAAACCAAATGTGTTCATCAACGAATTCCTGACCCCTGGGAAAGAGGAAATTATTGAAGAAAGCCCTCATAATAAGGAGAGATCATAGGCAACTATTACACTCCTGCTACTATAAAAACGGAGTATTGCATATTAAGAAATCTCCTAATGATGGTCCTATCAAAATAAAAAACGATGAAGAATTGAATAGTTATCTCAACTCAGCACACATAAATCTGACCGCATTGCAAGAAGTTAATCAATCATAGATACTCGTGGGAGTCATACAATGTGTATTTAATGACTAATAAGTATAATATCCTTATTATTATTACTATTATTATTACTATATTATTGTTATTATTATTATTATTATTATTATTATTATTATTATTATTATTATTATTATTATTATTATTATTATTATTATTATTATTATTATTATTATTATTATATTTTTATTATTATTATTATTAATTATTATTATTATTATTATTATTATTATTATTATTATTATTATTATTATTATTATTATTATTATTATTATTATTATTATTATTATTATTATTATTATTATTATTATTATATTATTTATTATTATGGTTTTTACTTTTAATTTTATTTTTATTATATTATTAATTATTATTATTATTATTATTATTATTATTATTATTATTATTATTATTATTATTATTATTATTATTATTATTATTATTATTATTTTTTATTATTTTTGGTATTTTTCTATTAACATCACAATTATTATTGTTATAATTATCATTAATATTAGTTATTAATCATTATTAATTATAAACTCTATTACTATAACTATTAATATAATAAACAATTATTATTAATATTAGCAATTCGTACAACTACTGCTAATATTATATTGTTATCACTACGGCACTTGTTATCTCTAACTGTACGTTTGGGGCACCTTTATATAATTGCACTTCTAATTACCTGTGCTATAATTTTAATTAACCCTAGTTGAAACTATTTGTGTGATTTTGTTACTATACTTACTTCAAGATACTATTACTTACCATTAATCGTCCTATTATTGGTGATATTATTATTATTATTATTATTATTATTATTATTATTATTATTATTATTATTATTATTATTATTATTATTATTATTATTATTATTATTATTATTATTATATTATTATTATTATTATTATTATTATTATTATTATTATTATTATTATTATTCATTATTATTATTATTATTATTATTATTATTATTATTATTATTATTATTATTATTATTATTATTATTTTATTATTATTATTTTATATTATTTTTTTATTTTTATTTCTTTTGTTTATTATCATTATTATTATAATTATTATTATTATTACTATTATTATTAATAATATTAGTATTATTATTATTACCATTACTATCTCTATTGCTTTAATTAATAGCCATTTCGATATCGTCAATACTATGGATACGGACAGTAATTGGGACGAAAATGTAATTACCAATTCCTTTGTAAAATCGAAATATATCTATCCAGATTCCCTTAAAAATAATAACCCTTATGAATCAAATTATTTCTCATTATATCACCAAAACTTAAGAAGCCTTCAAAAACATTATGACGAATTCCTTAACCTTTTAAGCTATCAAAACACTAACCTTGACTGCGTCGTCTTGAGCGAAACATTCCTAAATGAACATAATAAAAACGTTTATTCCTTACCAGGATATAACGGAACTCACCTTGTGAGGACTAACAAGCGTGGAGGAGGGATCTCTATATTTATAAGAAAAGATTTTTGTGAACAACCTACAATATTTTATTATCAGTATTATCAGTATTTTCTAAAATAGATGACAGCATTGAAATACTGGCGGTGTGCATTGAAAACGCTTCCTTTAAAATAACAATCGTTGGGATATATAGGCCTTCTAATGCATCAAAAAAAAGAATTCATAAGTTCTCTTGAGTCTGTTATCCAAACACAATTTCGCAATACAAAGTTGATAATTGCCGGTGTTTTCAATATTAATCTGTGCAATCTTAGCTCCACTTCAGGTAACAACGCACTTTCCAACGTAATGATGTCAAATGGCCTAATCAACTACATAACCCTACCTACCCGCCCAAACAACATTGAGGATAGAGACCCCACTTTATTGGATCACGTATGGGGTAATTTAGACTGTGATATCAAATCTTTTGTAATTAAGACTGACATTTCAGACCATTATCCCTGTCTTGTGAAATTTAATATTAATAAAACACGAACCCTTACTACAGTAAAATATAGAATATATAACGAGAACAACAGGAGAGTATTTGTAAATAAGGTAAACAGCATTGACTTTTCATTCATTCAGAATGAGCAAATGAATATCGACTCTAAATTTAACATTTTTTTTAAACTCATTAAACACGTGTTATAATGACTCCTTTCCTATAAGAAATTAGAAACAATTAGGTCCAAAAAGAAGTCCAAAACCCTTTTATGACACCTGGTATAAAAAACTTTCATAAATCAAAAAGCATAAACTCTACC
>SEYY01024462.1:25000-35152 GCA_009176605.1 Armadillidium nasatum | reverse complement strand
CATCTGTCAGTATGCTACACATTGTCACTGTTGTCAAAAATGTGTCACTCACATCATCCTGATCTCCACCGTGAGCGATGATTCCTTCTCCGAAATCCAAAATTGCTTCAGTCTCTACTAAGTAGTTCATACCTAACAAGAGGCAAGCCGGGATAAAACCATCTTGTACCACTACTAGTGGCAGTGTTAACTGACGATATCGTGTATTTATTCTAACTTCTACAGCCTTTGAACATTCTACAACTCCAGTACTCACACCATTAAGCGTTACGTTTATCGACCAATGTCGTATTATCTGTCCAAAAATATGTCAAATCCCTTACCACCGATTCCTGTATCAAGCTAATTACAGAACCGGTATCCAAGAATGCACATTTGGTCACCTCTCCAATCTGTACCTCCTTCCAAGCTACTCCTCTCAAAATATGGTTGCAACTCAGTCGAGAATTATGGCCTCTCTCTTTCATCAGCAGATTTATCTCCAATCCCTCAGATGAGTTACCGATCAACAAATTATACTCTTCATCGACAGAGGATTCTTCATGGGAATGTTCCAAGCTTGTGTTTCTTCTGTCCTCGGAAATTTCTTTATCTCTATCATCTTCATTGTACGGAATTTCGTCTACCATCACATTCTTACTAGTGGATTTAAAGGTGCCATCATCTTTCACCGGATTGAAATGTCTTCCTCCTAGAACCTGTAAGTGGACATCTTTCAAATTTTCTTCTTCTCCTTTTGCCCTTGGTCCTATATAGGCTATCGAACAACATGATCCGTGGTGAAGCCAAATCTTCACTTTAAACTTATCACTAGCAGCCAACAGTACCTCTGGTATTGGCTCTTTTCCAGGTATTTTTAGCGCTCTTAAATATTTTAGCGACTTCTCCTTTTTCTCTATTCCATAGAACTTTCGTTCTGTTATGAGCCTGTCTAACAAAACTTCTCGTAATTCCTTTGAACTCCGTGGTACTCCTCCTAAGTGAACTTTCTCCAACACATCTTTCAAACTTTGAAATAGGGAATCAGCTCCTCCTGGAACCAACCTGATCAAACTCAGCCCCTTCGGGAGCGTATACGGGTCAAGTACTTCATTTTCATCATCAGCCTCCCTATGACACCTTGACCAAGTGTCTGCGAACACGTTCTCTTTTCCTGGGTAGTAACGAATCTCAAAAGAGTACTCACTCAGATCGTCCAAGACGCGGGCCAATTTACTATCTACCAACTTCATTGTGTCCAGGTATACTAGTGGTCGATGGTCGGTATGTAGAATGAAATTCTGTCCTAATAAAAACGGTCGAAAACTTTTAATACCCCATCTTATGGCAAGTAGCTCCCTCTCTATTGTTGATGCTCTTCTTTCACAAGCGTTGAAAGAGTGGGAGTTGTACGCGATTACTCTTCTCTCGCCACCCTGCTCCTGACAGAGGCCAGCTCCCATTCCAATCCCACTAGCGTCCACAAACAATTCTAATGGCTTTCCTTGTGGTGAAAAATCGGGGAAGGCTAGCTCTACTGACTCCTTCATTCGTCTCTTCAGCTCATCAAAAGCCCGACTACGCTCATTCGTCCACTCAATTTTGTCTCTTCTATTTCCGCCTGTCAAAATACTAAGAGGCGCAGCTACCTCTGAACAGTTCCTGATGAACTTTCTTTGAAAATTAATCATTCCAAGGTATCGTCGCAATTCTCCAACGTTCTTTGGCTTTTCTAATTTATCTATCTGGTCTACATATTCTGGCAGTTTTCTTATGCCAGTCCTACTAATAATATGCCCTAAAAATTGTACTTCCTTCTGGACCCACTTACATTTACTTAATTTTACTTTAACATTAGATTCACAAAATCTGTCTAGGACACGCTCAATAAGAGTTAGATGTTCGCTAAATCCTTTCGAAATTAACAAGACGTCATCAACGTAAATAACTACCTTATCTCTACTAAACCCTGTCAGTATTCTTTGCATTTCTCTTTGGAATGCTGCTGGTCCATTTTTCAGTCCAAAACTAAGCCTGTTAAATCTATACTGACCGCTGACTGTGGAAAACGCGGTGTAGTTCTTGCTATTCTCTTCTAGTTGCATTTGGTAATACCCTTTCACAAGATCCATACTGGTGAAGTAATATGCCCCATGGCAACCAAAAATTGTTTCTGTAATGTTGGCCATAGGAAATCGATCCGCCACTGTTACTTTATTTAACCGACGATAGTCGACGCAAAGCCTCAACGTGCCATCCTTCTTCCTAATCGGCACTACCGGAGAACTCCACTCTGAAGCACACGGCTCAACAATATCTCTCAAACAAAGCTCTTTTACTTGTTTCTCAATTTCATCATTTGTTTTTTGATCGAACCTTCTCGCTCTTTGGTAGATCGGTGTATAGTCGTGCAGTTGTATTTTGTAAGGGGTCATCGTTGTTCTACTCACGTCAGAATCACTTCTACTGAATGCCGCCCTACACTTCCACAATACTTCTACTACTTTTCTGCGCTGTTCCATTGTCAGTCCTTTCATGAACTCTATCTCATTTTTCAAACTGTCTTTAGACCACTCCTCCTCTGTATCTTGTTGCTTTGATAGCTCTTGTACTGTCGTGCTCACTGAGCAAACTGTGGATCCAAATTTCCTTAACTCTTCTTCGTCTACCATCAAGTGTGCAATACCAATTACTTCATTCTTACCCAGCTGTGTTTGACCAGCCTGTCAACTTTTTTACTAAAACTTCTCCTTGACCGTCTCTCCATTTTACTAAACCTGGTAAGTATCCTAAAACGGATTATTATATCCTCTCTTTGTATTAATTTCCTGATTTTCTATTAACAGTTCCTCAGATCTTTGATTTTCCCATTCTTCGCCAGTTCTCGGTTTAATCTGCTTTGAGCTCCATCTTACCTTAACTGGAACCCATACATCTTCGACAATAGTAGTTCTTACCGCTACGTAAACTGGAACAGAGGTCACAATTCTCAAACAATCTCCAGGTTCAGTTGGGAGATAGACTTGTTCCACAATACCAGTATCACCACGTCTCGTGAATGTTCTTTCTGTTACATTAAGTTTGATTTCATTTTTAACTAAGAAAGGCATTCCTAATATTACACCTTCCTTTAGGTACTCAAGCACAATAAAATTAAATTGACCATAGTCTATGTCACCAATGCTAACCTTCAAGATAGCAGTTCTACGAGATTCTGTACATAAGGACGGATCTCCAACGCCTCTTAACTTTACTTCTTTCTTTATCACATGTGGATTAGAAATATCTCTTAATTCCCTTTCACCGATTAGACAATATTGAGAGCCTGAGTCCATAATGGCCATTCTTTCCGTGCCATCAAGTCTTATCAAAAACTGCAGTAGCGGTGTTATTCTTATGCTCTCATCTCTAGTGTTATCTTTATTAGTAGTACTATATACACCAGTAGTAGTTTCGGTTGTCCCCTCAACAATACGATTTCTTATTCTAGGAGGTCGCTGAGGTAAAGGACCAGATATATACTGATCCTGACACATAACAGACTCTTCCTCTTTGGGACTCCTCAATGGCCTTCTATAATCAACCGGGGTACTTTCTTGCATGCGCCTTACTGTTGCTGTTGGCTCCGACTCATTCCCGGTAATGGCGGAGCAGCCTCGTTTCCCGCAAGTGATCTCTTCTTCTCTTCTAAGAATGCTTCCCATTCCACCCTCAACGAACATGATTCTCTGTTGTGCCCTGTCTCATTGCATACGGTACATTTGCGCTCTTCCATTCCGAAATCTCTCGGAGAGTTTCGGGTTTGTTCTTCATTATATTGTCTTTGTTGCCCACGCCTGCTTCTGCCTCCCATTCGTACTTCACAGTTAGCTACTTTATGCTCACTACTTCCGCAAACATAACACCATCCTTTAAATCTCCAACATTCTCTTTTGATATGCCCTCTTTTCTTGCAGTGAAGGCATGTTATAATCCGCTCTTCATTTGGTCTCATATTACGATTATAGATCATCCTTGGCTCTCTATTGGGGACATGCGATGGCCTTCCATACTGCACTTGATCCGCGTACGTTGGACGCTCACCTGCTTTCCCCTTGCAGCGTGGCCCAAATCGGAATCGCGGTGGTGTTGGGTTCTTCTTTCTCTTGCTCATCTAATTCGTCTTCTTCATGTGCCCAACTTACAATATCTTTCCACCGGATTCTAGCACTTTCCTTCTCACCTCCCATTCGAACTCTAAACCTTCTTGACATTTTTTTAGGTAAGCATTTTAGAAACTGGTTCTTTAAAACTTCAACGTCTCTCTGCTCTCGAGTTGTAGCTGCTTCGTAAGTTGTTTGCAGTCTGAGAGCAAATTCCGCAAACTTTTCACCCCTTTCAACTTAATTCTCCAAAACACTCTCTGTGAATCAAGAATCTGATTTTCCTTCTCCTCCTTACACCAAGGTCTTCAATCTTGTGACTATCGTAACATAATTCTCATCTTGGATCTATAAATACTGTAGTATGTCCTCAATGGTGGACCTTCCAAAAAATTTCGCAGATCCACAGCCCATCGATTCTTATCTTTTCCTAATTGCTCTCTAGCATACCTTTCATAATCCTTCTATGAAAGCCTCAAAAGTTTGTACTTTCTCTATCCCATATTTTAAAGGCTTTACCGCTTTTACATTCGCTCTACTAAATGTCCTTAATACTTCCAGCAGTTCTCCGGCCAAAATAATTAGAACCTCTGTTAACCGCCATACCTGACTCCATTCCAGACTTTTCTAGTTCCACCAACCTCTTTAACCATAAGCTTTCCACCCTTATCCAATTCACTTTCAACTTCTGAGCATACTTCAGGGCCAGAGCTCTCATCCACAGTATATTTTCTTGCTGCTCTCTTTCTCCCATTTCTTTTCTTCTTTCTTTGTTTCACCAAATTGTCTCCGCTGTCTACTTCACTCTCACTCCTAAAGTTGCTAGTTTCAGATTCCTCAGAAGTGACAGGTTGATACTTTGAACCATATCTCACCTTCGGCTTGTTCTTTGGTACTACCTTCTTGGATTCATGTTCTAGGTTCCGGTCTTCTCTCCTTCTTTCATCACTCTGTCTCAAATTACTATACACTTGTTTCTTTTCTGCTTCCTGATATATGCTTGGACCTTGTTTCTTCATTTCCAACGCCTGAGCTAATCCTTTGACCATGGCAGTTGCTTGATCCAGATCCAACTCCTCCGTTTCCCTGGTTAGAGCACTTTGGAACAAGGTCAAATACTCCATTGCGCTGGGTCCTCCTTGAGCTACGTCCTTCAACTCACTATCACTTCCCATCCTTTTTCAATCTTTGCTAAAATAACCTTGTAATATGAAAAAGTAATGTTTACACCCTCTCCTTCGTACAATAAACACCTCGGGAAAAAAATGATCACTTGAAATAGTCAATTGTCAAAATAGGGAGAAAAATCAGAAAAAATAGAGCCGAGCAACAAGAAATATCAATTAAAAAAATAATTTTACCAAAACCAACGAGAGAACAATATATTCTCTCAATATCTTAATAGTTTAAATACCAGGCACACTCTTACCAGACCAGATGTAGCTGTAGAAAACTGTACAATCGTCACTTCATTAATAGGAAAAAAAATCAATATTTTCTACTTACAGAATATAAGCAGGATTGATACCAAACTATGTTGTAATTTCTCCACCAAAATCACTCCTCTGAATTGTCCTGTAGTTACACCCGTCGACTCTCACCTCCAGAAGCGGCCAATCACTCCAATCTTGAAAAACCCCACGGAGCCACCACTTGTTATAGGCTGGATTGTAGCCTTAGTCTATGTTCTTTTTTCTTCGATTGGAGAACCACCACTAGCAGGAGGATAGAAAGACAACAGATTAAAAATAAATTATATTATTTACAACAGGATCCTAAGTGCCGGTATACACCACACGACACTTTAATTTACCCTACTTATAGCTCTAGAACCGTAGAATAGATACAATAACTGTAATTTGTAACTGCTTAGATGACACCTCTCGAATGCCACACATGGAATCTTTCCAGATTATAGACTTAACACATCAAAACATCACCCCAAATCCACAATGAGGCAATGAGGCAGCACCACTGATAAGGCCGGTGTTATTGCACAGTCCGTTAACCTCAAGAAGGTGAGCTTGTAAACACGAGTAGATGTGCTATTGTAAGTAGGCGGCAGTCACTTTTCCACAGGCAATTCTCGTTGGTTCCAAAGATCCGCACAAACGGGAAACCGTCTCCAGATCGGCTCCTGAATGAATAAATATAAACCAATAATAAATACTGGGCACTAGCAGCATGAATAAATAATAATAATAATAATAATAATAATAATAATAATAATAATAATAATAATAATAATAATAATAATAATAATAATAATAATAATAATAATATATATATAATATAATAATATAAATAATAAGTAATAAGTAATAGTAGTAGTAATAGTAGTATAGTAATAGTAATAGTAGTAGTAGTAGTAGTAGTAATAGTAAGTAGTAGTAGTAGTAGTAGTAGTAGTAGTAGTAGTAGTAGTAAGTAGTAGTAGTAATAGTAATAGTTAGTAATAGTAATAGTAGTAATAGTAATAGTAGTAATAGTAAGTAGTAATAGTAATAGTAATAGTAATAGTAAGTAATAGTAGTAGTAATAGTAAGCATAATAGTAATAATAATTAGCATATAATAGTAGGAATAGAATAATTATATAATAATATTATAATATAATAAAATAATATAATATAGTATAATAATGTAATAATTATATCACAATCCTATTTTCACTAATTTAAATATGAACTCAAAATATGTTACATGCATTCTACACATTTTTTTCTCGGTTTAAAAAATTTAAAAAGAAACTTTTTAAAAAACGAAAAAACTGATTTTTACTCAAATGTGAAGCAATTTTTCTTCCTGGCCTTCGTACAAAATAGCAAAACCAATTGAAACCAGGTTGCCATTTTCTTCGACTGTTCTTTATTTTTTTCTGCAATGTACTGTAATACTCTTCGATACTTGATATTGTATTTCTAACTCGATATATTCTGTAAATTTATTGATTCGTATTATTTATAATTTAGTTTCATTTCATTTATGCTTTTTATTATTATTATTATTATTATTATTATTATTATATTATTATTTATTTATTTTAAATATTTTAGTAAAAAAAAATTTTATTAATTATTATTATTATTATATTAGTACAGTAGTTTATTTTTTATTATTATTATGTTTATTTATTTTTAGCGTACTTAATTCTTATATAACCTGAAGACGAAGTTCGTCGATATCAGAATAACTGATAGATTACGTTGCCGTTTGCAGGCCTAATTGTAATAAACTATATATTATATTATATATATATATATATATATATATATATATATATATATATATATATATATTATATATATATATATATATATATAGATATAATTTCTATCCAGTTAGGCCTGTATCACACGGCAATCTTCGGTAGTTCAGGTTATGATAAGTCGAATTAAGTACGCTAGAAAATAAATAAATAATAATAGCATAAAAAATAAGTTAATAATAATATAATAAAATATAAATATAAAAAATATTGAAATATATTTTGTATATATCGATATTATGATGTCGGTGATAAAAATTTTTTTTTTATATATAATTATATATATATTATGTGGAATAAATATATAATATTTTGACTTTTTATAATTAAAGAATTTACATCATTTGTACAATGTATTTACGAAGATTTAATTTTGTTCTTAAAATTTCGAGATTTATAATATTATATTATATTATGCTTATAAATATTTTTATATACATATTTTAATTGCATAGTTTTTTATATATATTCTTGGGAATATTTATGTATGTCTTTATGTGTATGATAGATACTATATATATATATTTTTTTTTATATTATGGTTATATATTTAGATTAAATCTATGTGCTGTTAATTTTGTTATTTTGTACTTATATTATATATATTATGCAAGATTATTTGGCGTATTTGTTTTTTTTATTGTATATATTGGAGGAGTAGCTTGCTGACCTTGATTGTGGGATTGATATGTCTTGAAATGTTGTTGGATTTAGATTTCTGAGAGTATTATTGATATTTACCTTTTAGTGCTGCAGGGCATTATTTACGCTTCTTTCTGCAAATTCGAGTATTTGAATGATGTTGCTGTGAACAGGCCTAACTGATAAGATATTTCGTTAGACGGCCTACTATTTATTACCTATTTACTATATATTATTATATATTTATATATTTATATATATTATTATATTATATTTATATATTATTTATTTTATATATATTTATATCTTATATTTATTTATATATTTTTTATATTATAATAAATTTAGTATTTATTTATTTATATATATATTATCTTATATATATAATTTTTATATTATTACTATAATATATTTCAATAATATTAATATTTTATTTTTATATATATTTTTTTTTTTTTTTTTTTAAAAAAAAAAAACATTCATTATATATTAAATATATAATAGTTTTAGTTACATATTTCATATTTGGGTTTGATCAGTGATTGCAGATAAAAATTTTGCCAGTCGAAGCAAAAATCTGCAACCTGTTTTTCAATTGGTTTTGCTATTTTTGAAAACGAAGGCCAGTCGTAGAACAGTTGCTTAATTTGTGGTGAAAATTCAGTTTTTTCGTTTTTTTTTAATAATTTCTTTTTTTATAATTTATTTATTTATACCGTTAGAATTAAGATTTTTAGAACATTGAACTATTTTATTATTTTTCAAAAAAAAAAAAAAAAAGGTTCTACTATATTTATTATTAATTACATTATTACTACTATTATTACTACTTTATATTCTACTACTACTACTATTTTACTATATTTACTTTACTATCTTTACTACTTATTACTCTATTTGCTTATTACTTTTTATACTCTATTACTCTATTTATATACACTTAATTATACTACTACTACTTTATATTATTATACTGCTACTGTTTTATACTTACTACTTACTTACTACTACTATTTACTATTATATTATATCTTACTACTACTATTACTTTACAACTATTACTACTACTATTATCATCTACTTTCTATATTATTTTACTACTATACTTTTACTACATACTATTACTAACTCTTACTATTACTAATTAATTTACTACTACTTTATATTACTACTTACTATTATTAAACTATTTATATTACTACTACTTTATATTACTTCTGTCTATTACTTTTGTAATATTCTTACTATTATGTTACCTATTTTTATTATTATTATTATTATTATTATTATTATTATTATTATATATTATTATTATTATTATTATTTATTATATTATATTATTATTATTTATTATTATTTTTATTATTATTATTATTATTTTATTATTTTATTATGCTGCTAGTGCCCAGTATTTATTATTGGTTTATATTTATTCATTCAGGAGCCGATCTGGAGACGGTTTCCCGTTTGTGTGGATCTTTGGAACCAACAAGAATTGCCTGTGGAAAGTGACTGCCGCCTACTTACAATAGCACATCTACTCGTGTTTACAGCTCACCTTCTTGAGGTTAACGGACTGTGCAATAACACCGGCCTTATCAGTGGTGCTGCCTCATTGCCTCTTTGTGGATTTGGGGTGATGTTTTGACGTATTAAGTCTAAATCTGGAAAGATTCCATGTGTGGCATTCGAGAATTAAGCAGTTAAATTAGTTCTATTCTACGGTTCTAGAGCTATAAGTAGGGTAAATTAAAGTGTCGTGTGGTGTATACCGGCACTTAGGATCCTGTTGTAAATAATATAATTTATTTTAATCTTGTCTTTCTATCCTCCTGATAGTGGTGGTTCTCCAATCGAAGAAAAAGAAAGAACATAAACTAAGGCTACAATCCAGCCTATAACAAGTGGTGGCTCCGTGGGTTTTTCAAGATTGGAGTGATTAGCCGCTTCTGGAGGTGAAAGTCGACGGTGTAACTACAGGACAATTCAGAAGAGTGATTTTGGTTTAGAAATTACAACATAGTTTGGTATCAATCCTGCTTATATTCTGTAAGTAGAAAATATTGATTTTTTTCTATTAATGAAGTGACGATTGTACAGTTTTCTACAGCTACATCTGGTC
>SEYY01024462.1:0-17500 GCA_009176605.1 Armadillidium nasatum | reverse complement strand
CACTAGCGATAAGGAAGTGTGGGAATTAATCAATCAATGCGACATTGATGTTCTCCAGGTGATACCTATTGGATCAAAATATGTTGTAACTACATCCAAAAACAATTTGTCTGAACGTTCGTCAACGGCTACAAACATTCCTATAGCATCGTTCACCACTGCTTACGCCCGCATTAAATTATACGAACTCTTAAATAAAGTCAAACATAGGGCATTGTATTGCGATACAGATTCATGTATTTTTGTTGCAGGCGAAAATGATGAAGTTCCCGAAACAGGAAACTTCTTAGGTGAACTGACAGACGAGATATCAGATTACGGGAAGGGGTCTTATGGAGAATCTTTTGTATGCACAGGCCCAAAATCATATGCTGTTAAAATACGAACGAAAGATGGTAACCTTAAACATATTGTTAAGGCAAAAGGTCTTACCATCAATGAAGAGACAAGAGATATCATTAATTTCGAAAAATTATTAGAGTTAACTCTTGAAAGATGTTCAGAAAAGATACCTGTCACGACGAATCATTATGCGATGATATCAAAGACTCTGATGTTACTGTGAAGGTTTTGAATGAAATACAGAAAGTATATGTTGTTAATGACAATGATATTGATTTACCGCACAAGGAAGCCTCAGGAATAAATGAATCTTCAATTCCCAACATTAATTAAACAGGAGTGACAGAGAAAGAACAGTCTACAATGCACCACAAAGTTTTCCAGGCAGGAAAATTAGATGGAGTTTGTCTTTGGACAGGAACAAAAAAGATAAAATTTACAGCCAACAAAAGAATTTTTATAAAAAAAACTCCGTGTCGAACAGTCCCTTATGGATTTAAGGGATATATATTACCTTCGTGTATATATATATATATATATATATATATATATATATATATATATATATATATATATATATATATATATATATATATATATATTATATATATATATATATATATATATATATTGTTATGCATGTATATATGATTTATTTTAAGAGAATGAAATTGAAATTAAAAACATTGTTTTATTATAATTATGAACACCTTATTATTGTCTTCATTTATGTATATGTGACTTCATATTTTGAGTGCATGACTAGCACATGTGTGTGTACGCGTGCGCGTATGTTTGTGGTATATGCTTATGTGCAGAATATATGAGTTGTAATGTTTTAATGTTTTAGTATTTCAAGGAGTAAAGGCACAAGCACTAAAATTTCAAAATACAAACTGGAAATAGATGAATTAAAATTAAAAAATAAAAATTAAGAAATTGGAAAGAAAATTAAATAAAGAAAAATATACGTTAATGAAAGTACGAAAGAATAAATAATATCAGCAAAAAGTAGAGAACGACAACTGATCATTCCAATTAATTGTATTACATAAGTTATGGTTACAAGGTTACATCCGCATATATATAACATTTTAACTGGAATATGATAGTACCAGAACTTATTTGAAATATAAGGTTAAATATAAAATCGGTGTTTGAAAGTATTGATATGATATGTATATGAAGAAATATCAGCGATAATTATTAAAGATAAAATAAAATAAAAAAATTATTAATCAAAAATCTTTGACAAAATACTGTCTTTAAAGGGGCTGCAAAAAAGTTTCTTAATATTTATTGCGCCTCCCGGACACTCAAAACGCGAGAATAGATGGAGAGGAATGCAATGTCTCGTACGTACACGTCAAGGAAAACCACCAAAAGAAAGAACAGGAGAGGTCCAGAAAACCAAAGGAGTTTCCTGATTCCTAATTCTTCAAGAAAAGAACCAAAGAGGGCTCCGCTCCCCCTCATCAAAACAAAGGAAGCTCCGTCTTCCATCCAAGAAGAAACCAAAGGGGGCTACGCTTCCCCTCCAAAACAAGAAAGCTCAGTTTTCCATTCAATCAGGCAGGACCAGAGTGGAGTGGGGGGGCTACGCTCCCCTCTCCAAAACAAGGAAGCTCAGACTTCCATTCAATTAGATAGGGTAAGAAGAGGGCTCTGAACCCCTTCAACACCAAAAAAGCTCTGTCTTCCTCATTCCCTCATGAAAGAAGAGTAGAAAATAATCAAAACGGATCATAAAAGTAGTTTTTAAAATGTGGGGTGCTGGCTACGTCACCAAACACCCATTTAGGTATACTCTCATTCATTAGGAATACAAACTATCCCCCGGACTTTTAACATTCCCATATCCCAGAAAAGAGTATGAACCCACGACAAATCATCACACTTTTTGTGAGGTCATACAGGTTGCCAGATTTAGCTACTTTCGAAACAATCTGGCATCTGTTGAAAGTGCTCCCCTTACTACTTATATATATATATATATATATATATATATATATATATATATATATATATATATATATATATATATATATATATATATATATATATATATATATATATATATAATTTTACAGATCGCCACCACTCACGGGCAGAGCCCTTTTCAAGGAGGGGGCACACTCAAAATAAAAAAAAATGGCTTAAACACAAACTTAGAAGGTGGGCGCAGTCTGAAACCTTGAAGAATGGAAGATTAAATACAGGAGGAAAATAAGAAGAATGTAGAGAGTTCCATAGAACAGAGGAGGCTGGAAAGGAGGAGGCACCACAACGGGCTAGCTTTGGATTTCCAACGTTCACACAAAATTCGTGGGAAAGCAGGGCACCCCTTGTGCAAAGAGGACGACGCAACAGTGGATGAATGCGAGAGGCCAATTCCATCGAGCACCTGCCATTTTAGTACCTATAGAAAAGAGATAGTGCGCCACGTTACGTCGCAGATATAGGGGGTCAAGAGAATTTGAAAGTAGGGCACAGTATATTAATCTTTCAAAATTAGACTCACCCTATCCATAAGAGAGGAGTGGTCAGAGCCACCCAGATGTGAGAACAGTACTCCATATAAGGGCCAATAAAACCCTTATATATTTGGAGTAACTGCTCAAAAGGAAAAAATTCTCGCAATCTGAACAGAATCCCCAGCTTCTTCTAGGCCGCTCTAGCAACCATTGTGATATGTGGTTTCCAAGACAGTTTATTTTTTATGTTTAGACAAAGAATGTTAATGTTTTACAGATGACAAGGGAAAACCATCGAAGAGAATAGGAGAGTTGGGAGGTGTTTTTGACAGGGAGATGTGAAGAAGTTGAGCTTTTAAAGAGTTGAATTTCAAAAGGTTGCTTTGACTTCACCGGGAAATCACATCCAGATCGTCAAGAATTGAATCGGAAAGTTGAAGTCGAGAAGCATCTCTAGATTCAAAAGAGGAAGCAGATTTGAAATGAGTAGAAGAATGTAGGGTTGAATCATAAGCATAAGAATGAACAGAGTTAGAAGTGCAATTGAAAAGATCGTTAATGAAAAGTAAGAAAAAAGTTGGAGATAAAACAGAACTCTGAAGAACACCACCGTTGAAAGAAAAGGAAGAGGCCGCTCCATCTGCAATTGCCGAGATGGAACAATCTGAGAGAAAACTAGACAAGAGTAAGCAAAGGGAAGAAGTAAACCCAAAGGAAGGGTGCTTGGAGAGCATATCCGGTCAAAAGCCTTGAATATGTCAAGCGCCACACACAAGACTCCCCGAAGTCCCTAAGGGCAGAAGACCATAGATCAGTAAGATAAGAAAGTATGTCACCAGTTGACCTCGAGCGTCGAAAGCCATACTGGTGATCAGAGAGAAGAGAATGAGACTCCAAATGATCCAGGAAATGAGAGTTGAGGAGAGTTTCAAAAATTTTAGACAGAACACAAGTGAGAGCTATAGGTCGATAGTTAGAAGGGTCAGAGCGGTTACCTTTTTTCGGGATTTGTTGAACAAATTCACGCTTCCAGCAACGAGGAAAAGTATTAGTATTAAGGCTTAGAGAGTAGAGCTGAACGAGGACAGCGCTAACTCGGAAGCACTCTTCGTCAGAACATGAGGCGGAATGCCTTCCGGGTCACTGCATTCCTGACGTTCATAGATTTCAGCATCCCATGCTCCCGATCATGAATAATTGCAGGTAGAGATACGGGACACCTGAGAGGAGAAGGAGTAGGAGGAGGAATGCCAGAATCGAGCAGGGTTTAATTAGATGTTAAAAGGAGGCCGAAGAGATTTGCCTTTTCAGAGGAAGTATTAGCTACAGAACCATCAGAGAAAATAAGAGGAGGAAGGGAAATTTTATTAGAAGTTATTAGATATTTTTGACAAGAGGCCAGAAAATTTCTCAGTAGGAGAGCCACGGAGGTCAGCGCTCTTTCTTTTTATGAAAGTACGCTTAGCCCGTCGAAGAACATCCCTGCAATGATTCCGAGCTAAATGAAAATTTACGATAAGCATCGTCTCTCTCCCGAAGGACAAGAAAACAGTTGCCATCGAACCATGGATTTTGAGGAGAAAAAGATTTAGTTGAAGATGGAATGAATCTGTCCATCCCATCAAGGATCACGGCCTCTACCTTTTCAGCAGAGACAGAAGCGTCCCCAGAGACAAGCAAGATTCACCATAATGGTGGTTAGCAAAGAAGCGACGCATTGCCCCCCAATTAGCCCGATTAAAGTGCCATAAAATATGCTTAGGGAATGGTGGAGCTGTTGAAGAGAAATCATTATAACTAAGAGCTATAAGATTATGATCAGAGTTACCAATAGGAGGGAAAATGGTGTATTTATATCTAGAAGAAGTTGTGGTAAAGCATAAATCATGTGTATTCAAGAATTGGTTAGAACGATCTGGAATGTTTGAAGGTTCCTTAATCAACTGCTCCAGATCATTAAGAATGCTGAATGACTTGACCTCTTCCTACCTGTATCAGTAGAAGAGGAACACAACCACTCAATGTGGTGTACATTGAAATCCCCTAAATAGAGGACTTCAGTCTCGTGAGAATTAGTAAGATATTGAAAAAAGAACTGGAAAATCTGTTCCATTAGGAGAACAGTAGCAGAAACACAAGATAATTGTAGTAGTAGGAAGACAGATTTTAAGCCATAAAACATCGAAATTAGGAGATTCTAGATTTACGAGAAGTGTTACAGGAGCGTTAATGTTAATATAGGCACAGATTCCACCATTTAGAAGGAAATTGTGAAAAAAGATGTAGTTAGAGACATTAAGATTGCTAGAGAAAGAATCCCTGTCCAGCTGGGTCTCAGACAGAAGCAAAAGGTTAGGACGAGAGGTAGTGAGGTGGTGTTCAACAGACGGAAAATTAGTTCGAAGGCCACGAACGTAAGCAAAGGTAATAGAAAGCCCCCGTCTACGCCTAACCCCACGACCACTCAAATCAGGCAAAAAAAAAAAAAAAAAAATATAAGAATGGATGAATATTTTAGTTATGAAAAATTGTGCTTCAGTGTAAAATTAAAAATATAAATTATCAGTCTTCTCTCAAAACGTGAACAATTTAAAATATATATGTACAGTCGTGAACAGAAGTTCGTTCCTATTAAGCTGGAAATAAATATTTATATAAAATGGGGATCATTTCAGGTTCAGGCAATCATAGCTCAATTAAGCCCCGCTCAATGTATTTATTTTCTTTTTATTCAAAATAGAGCTTTTATGAAATGATTTCCATTTTATATAAATATTTATTTCCAGCCTAATAGGAACGAACTTCTGTTCGCGACTGTACAAACAATAAAATATTGAAATGTTTCATACACCCAAGCAAATATAAATTTATAGGTTCTATCCTTTATTATTTATTTGGGATTGAGGTGCTAGGATAATAATATTAAATATTATAATTGAGAAAAAGTCAAACGCACAAGCATTGTTTATGAGAGAAACTTACCTTAATTCACAAAACAATTTTTTGCTAGTCAAGATGACGAAGTTGTTGAATTTATCTGACAATGCTCATCTCCTCGACAGCTCGCAGAAGCGTGGCTAACGCGCTCTTCTAAATATTCATGAAGATCTTTCTAAAATCTCTTTCAAAATTATTATATTTATATTCACAAATTCACAAAATATATCTCAGAAAAAGGAGACACTGTGTACAGTTTTCTCCTTTGACTTTTCTTTCGACTATATTCGTCTTTCAACTAATACGACTCACATGTTACTGTAATGTCTCGACTTAATTCAATGACTGATCTGTCTTGTGACTATTTCAGTGACTATTATGTATCCAATCAATTCATTACTCATTGTCGAATCAATTCATGACTGAATGTGTCGAAACAATTAATCATTCTGCTTCATAATGAAATTGGGTAGATTTTAATATTGAAAATGGTTGGTTGGTTGGTTCCTCAACATTTTAAGCGCTTGTATGTTAAAAATCCCAAGCACCCAAAAATCTGTAATAAATTTACAAATTTACCTTTTCTATTTATTTTGAAAAGATAAAATTCTCAACAGGCCCTTTAGGTAGGAAAAAAAAATCTAATATCAATTTTTCATAAATTACGTAGAATTTGTTAAATGATATATAAATGATAAGAATATTTATGCAAAAATTATCAATTGACAAGGAGAATATTTAATGCTTTCATTTTCTTTTATAAATCTGAACACTTGTTGTTTTTGAACTGGTAGCGACATTGATTTAAGAGCAAGATTACTAATATATATATATATATATATATATATATATATATATATATATATATATATATATATATATATATATATATATATATATATATATATATATATATATATATATATATATATACAGAGGTGGGCAGTAACGCGTTACATGTAACGGCGTTACGTAACGGGCGTTACAAATGTAACGATTAACGGTAACGCTTCAAAGGGTTTTAAAATGTAACGCTGTAACGGTAACGTCACCCCATTTTTACAAATTATAACGGGTTTTCCGTTACTCGTTACTCGTTACATCCTACACACGAAATTCCCCTGTGTTGACATTTTTGTTTATTTTTATGGAAACGAATTTTAATTTTTCAAGATTTTTAAAATATATATATTATATATATATATATATATATATATATATATATATATATATATATATATATATATATATATATATAATATATATATATTGTTACTATAAATAAAATCCTTGTCTTTCTTTTTTAATTTTATTTATGCTCAATATGGTTACTGAAAATTATTATCATTTATTATTAACTGATTAACTATGTTTAAATAGATCTTAATTATTACTATTATTATTATTATTATAATTACCTAACTTTACAATACATTATTACTGTCAATTTTTTTTATTATTATTATTATTATTAATATTAATAATATCTACTCTTAATACTTTGCATACCGTCCAATAAAATTAAACAATGTTGAAAGGCTAACTAGTACAAAGTGAAGCACAATTCAAATAATCTTCTACGTTTATTAATAAAATAAATTATAAAAAAATTTCAAATATGGAAAATATTGTATCACTAAATTCCATAAATAAATATATATATATATATATATATATATATATATATATATATATATATATATATATATATATATATATTATATATATATATATATATATATATATTATATAACGCTTCAAAGGATTTATTGCATAAAATTTAATAATGAAACTTAAAATATATATAACAATTTTAAAAACTATATTTATATTATTTGGTCAATGATAGTAATATAAATTGCACTTTTTGAATAAAAGTTTAAAAACTGTTAGTTAATCCAATGATTTAATCGTCAGCAGTAAATATGTATACATATGATCATGTACGAAAACTGTAAACTAATAATTAAGCCCGAAACTGACCAAAAGTAACGCGTTACATGTAACGAGTAACGGTAACGCTTCAAAGGATTTTAAAATGTAACGATGTAACGGTAACGCTACACCTTTTCTCTCAAGTAACGAGTAACGGTAACGCTACCCAATTTCATGTAACGATGCCCATCTCTGTATATATATATATATATATATATATATATTATATATATATATATATATATATATATATATATATATATATATATATATATATATATATATATATATATATATATATATATATATATATATATATAATATATATATATATATATATATATATATTATATATATATATATATATATATATATATATATATATATATATATATATATATATATATATATATATATATATATATATATATATATATATATATATATAGGCCAGACTCTAGATTAGACATGACTTTTTAAAAAAAAAATACGAAACGTAGTGAAAAATAAATTACATTTTAAAAAAATCCTTATAAAATTTACTTAGGGAAATTAAAAAAAACATTTAAAATATTTACTTTTAATAAATAATTAATAAATAATAATAATATTTACTTTTTAATTATGATCGTACGTCTGGCGCTGGGCGTACGCTTGGCGTCGTCTGTTTGTTGTCTTGCCTGCGTATTTCTTCTAAAAAATCTCCGAAAGTATCTTCTTTATGGTTTTTCTTCCAAATATACGTGCATAGGTAAGAATGAAACACTTCATTTCGTATTCCACTTTTTGGCAGTTTTCTTTTAATCTTATATATATATATATATATATATATATATATATATATATATATATATATATATATATATATATATATATATATATATATATATATATATATATATATATATATATATATATATATATATATATATATATATATATATATATATATATATATATATATATATATATATATATATATATATATATATATATATATATATATAGGCCAGACTCTAGATTAGACATGACTTTTAAAAAAAAAATACGAAACGTAGTGAAAAATAAATTACATTTTAAAATCCTTATAAAATTTTACATAGGGAAATTAAAAAAAAAAAACATTTAAAATATTTTACTTTTATAAAATATATATAATATATATTTACTTTTTAATTATGATCGTACGTCTGGCGCTGGGCGTACGTTTGGCGTCGTCTGTTTGTTGTCTTGCCTGCGTATTTCTTCTAAAAAATCTAATATATTTTATATATATATTATATATATATATATATATATATATATTATTATTATTATTATTATTATTATTATTATATATATATATATATATATATATATATATTATCATTGTATATATATTATATATATATATATATATATGAGCGCGTCCACGCTATCGGGCCAGCGGAGCGCTCGGCGCGCTATTTTCGTAAAAAGGCGCTCTCTTCAGCTCGCTGTTGTTTACACATATTGAGCCAGAAAAATATGTTTGACACATGAATCGATAGATTTTGACCTGCTCTTTCCAACGGTGCCAGATAAATTAACGATAAATTATTTTTTCAAGGTAAAAATCCAAGTCAAAGTTCAGGTTTGATTGGTGGAATGAAAGACGTGAAATAAAATTAAAATCTATATACCTGTCGAAAGTGTAAGTATTAAAGAGTAAGTACACCAAATTTCAAGTTGGAGAACTCAATGGTTCAAAAGTTACAAACAATTGAAGTTGATAAAACGTGCGCGCAGCGCGCCACTCGAGCTACCACGTATTTCTCCACTTGTACCTTTTCGCTTTACATTCAACTGCATCAAATGGTTTTTTCATTCAAATCTAGTCGATTATATCAAGTATTTTAAGGTAATCCTACTATCAACTTTATTTAGAGTGATTGTATTTAGGTGATGAAATAATTTTTTAACGAAAATGGCATTTCCTCTCTGCGTTTTACAGGCTTGAGACTGTCGTAATTGAACATACGGCCGCATTAAAAATGTATGAGTAATGATATAGTATATCATCAAATACGTACATATTTGATCTGACAAAACTAAACAATAAAATTATTGCAAAATAATAATTACAATAAATCAACTGCAGATGAACAAAAAAAATCAAGGAAAACTTACGGAAAATTAATCTTGAGTTTTTTGGAAACGGATGAAACTTTGGAATTAGCGGGCCTTTTATTTGAAACTGGATTAAACATGATTGCTGTTTCTGAAGTAGAGAATCGTTTACATTCAAATTGATTATTAACCACTTTTATACTATGAAATGATAAAGTCCCAGTAACAGTTTTTGCATTTTCATACCTTGTTTTTAATTTTTCTTTTGCTGAATCATAATCTACTTGAGAGTAAAAGTGTATCGAAATTGATTGAGTGAATTTTACTTTTGCCCATTGAAACAAATCATCCGGGGTAAGAATGTGACCATTAGAAAATCTTTGTAAACTAGTTCTACGCGCCGTACATTTTATAATAGCACCGATACCATCACATACATTTTTTCCATGGGCAGTAGCATGAAAATGCCATTCAGCTTCTAAACCAAAGTCACTTTGGTGGTTCAATAAGTTTATAAAATTATATTTATTTTTAAAGTGTTGGGCAGCACCGTCAGAAAAGTAAATTACTTTTTTTGCCAATTTAATATTTGACTTGATATGATCAGTAAGAACTTTCAAAATACAGTGTACCGAAACCGAGTCATGCGATAAACTATCTGATAAAAATGCAAAACTGTGATGTTTTAATTCCAAAGCTTCGTCGCGATAGTACATTACAGCAGTAGCTATTGTGCATTGATTGTTATTGTAATGAAAAGAGTTTACTGCTTCTTGAACTACAAATGCATAATTTTCAGAAAAATCTAAAAGAACTAATACTTCGTCTTGTTTTAATGAGTTTTCAATACTTTTAACGTAGGAAGATTGTTGTTTCGAAATAAAAGAGTGAGGTTTAAGATCAAAAAGTAGCTTAGATAATTCATTTACAAAGAATTCAGTAGAAACTATTCGCGTATGAAGATTAGTTCGATTTGTTGATTCCCATACATTATATTTGACTTCATCAATATCTAATTCATTAAGCGTATTTTGGAGATATAATTTGAAAGTGTCTACTGTAGGACAGTTTTTACATTCGTTTAAATGACATGAAGATGATGCACTTTTACATGTTATCATTGCTATACAATCTTTGTAATCGTTTAATTGGCCTGAAGTTACTTTTGAAATATCAACACCTTCTAACATTAATTTAACATTTTGATGATAAACACATACACAAACCGAATGCGTCCCACTTGAGCCAGCAAAAACACAATTCCGTGGACGATACTGAGCAAATTTACTAAAACCTATTTTAATATCTGGACTTTGTTTTTTAAATTTTGCAAATAATTCTCTCAAATTACACATGATTAATTTTTTAGGAAAAGGCTCTTTTTCACCGGTACGTTCATTTTCTATGTAGACTACATTTTTCATTCCCGACATTTCTTTGCTGTTTTCAACACTATTATAAAACTCTTGAACTTTACGTTTAACTTGATCGGAAATAGAATCACTCCTCTTTTTTGTCCTAGAATCAATGCAGTTTTCTAACTTACTATTATCTTTTGCAATAATTTTACGTACAAACTTTCTAGACACTCCTAAAAAAGATGCTTTTTTCTCTTGACCCCAAGACTGCGGAAGAATACTTAAAATTAATTTCTTTTCGCTACTTGTAAGATTTTGATTGTTACATGTTTCTTTCAAATTACTGATAATCTCTGTATAATCATTAGGATTTATATTTTGATTTTCAATTTTTAACCTACACGAATCACACACTTTTGAACTTTTAGTGAGACTAGGAAATAAATTTATAATATTATCGGTGACTGAACGTAAAGTTTTTGAATGCTTGGTTTTTTTTTTAACGGGTTACAGCAACGCATTTTAGATCAACAAATTGAAAATTTTTTAATTACAACAATTTAATGAATGTAACTCTATTCTAAAAAATAAGAAAATGAGGAAAAATAACAATCTTAAGAAAAATCAGTTCGTGAAACAATCAAAATACGCAAAAACAATTAATAAAATGAAGAAAATCTCTTACTTTAACAATTTTGATGTTAACCGTAGTAGATTTCACCAAAGACTGAGGTAAAGTTTTCATATACTTGTACAATTTCCCGATAGAAAATAATAGGCAATTACTGACAGGTAGGTCTATTAAATACCCACAGAGATAAAATGCTATTTTCGTTAAAAAATTATTTCATCACCTAAATACAATCACTCTAAATAAAGTTGATAGTAGGATTACCTTAAAATACTTGATATAATCGACTAGATTTGAATGAAAAAACCATTTGATGCAGTTGAATGTAAAGCGAAAAGGTACAAGTGGAGAAATACGTGGTAGCTCGAGTGGCGCGCTGCGCGCACGTTTTATCAACTTCAATTGTTTGTAACTTTTGAACCATTGAGTTCTCCAACTTGAAATTTGGTGTACTTACTCTTTAATACTTACACTTTCGACAGGTATATAGATTTTAATTTTATTTCACGTCTTTCATTCCACCAATCAAACCTGAACTTTGACTTGGATTTTTACCTTGAAAAAATAATTTATCGTTAATTTATCTGGCACCGTTGGAAAGAGCAGGTCAAAATCTATCGATTCATGTGTCAAACATATTTTTCTGGCTCAATATGTGTAAACAACAGCGAGCTGAAGAGAGCGCCTTTTTACGAAAATAGCGCGCCGAGCGCTCCGCTGGCCCGATAGCGTGGACGCGCTCATATATATATATATATATATATATATATATACTATATATATATATATATATATATATATATATATATATATATATATATATATATATATATATATATATATATATATATATATATATATATATATATATATATATATATATATATATATATATATATATATATATATATATATATATATATATATATATATATATATATATATATATATATATATATATATATATATATATATATATATATATATATATATATATATATATATATATATATATATATATATATATATATATATATATATATATATATAATATATATATATATATTATATATATATATATATATATATATATATATATATATATATATATATATATATATATATATATATATATATATTATATATATATATATATATATATATATATATATATATATATATATATATATATATATTATATATATATATATATATATATATATATATATATATATATATATATATATATATATATATATATATATATATATATATATATATATATATATATATATATATAATATATATATATCTATATATATATATAATATATATATATATATATATATATATATATATAATTATAATATATAATATATTATATATTATATATTATATATATATATATATTATATATATATATATATATATAATATATATATATATATATAATATATAATATATATTATATATAATTATATAATTTATTTATAATTTCTGGTTTTATTTAGAATATCAAGAATATTTAGGACAGAAGAATGTTCGAGTAGTGTGGAAAATGACCATGTTTTCTCTGTCCCCAATAAGAAATTCAAGAAGCTTCATAGGTTAACTGCTACCCTCTTAGCGATAATTGTTGTTTAGTGGGACGGACTTTAAAATGAGGAAAATGGGGTAGAGTTATCAGCATAGTAATGAATTTGTAATGAGGTAATAGAGAGAAAACGAGTAATGATAAGGAAACAAAAGATCTGATTGAAGAGATTACCGAGGAACACGACGGTTGTCTTCAAAAGCTGTTACAAAACGAAGGGAAAGAAAATCAGGCAGGATGCCTATGAGAGGTATGGATAACTGAACTCTAAAATAGAGCACATTCTCTCATCTTATCCTTTCTCTTAAATCTTCGTTTAAGGTGATTTCAATGTTTACCATCGCCAGTAACTTCTGGTTCTCAGGATACACCTGATGAACTTGCCTTTCATTTCTCTATCCAAAATACCCTTGAGCAGATGGTGCAGCTCCTTTCTCGTTTCCCTGATTGCCTTTTAGATAACCCAATATTCTAGACTTTTTCTTAACTTCTAATTATTCTCATTACACTGTTAAACTCTATAATCTTCCTGTGATCACATTCTTATCTCTGTACCCTCTTCTACCTCTTCAAGTTTTCTGCAGGATGGGACCATGTTAGTTAGGCAGAAACTTTTGTGGCATTTCTGTAACGCCAACTAGTCTGACTTGTGGTCATAGTTATGTGTTTTCCTGTAGGATAATTATTGTTTCCGGAGGAGGGATCTTTCCGAGTGGGCAGATAGCATAACCGAGGTGATTCTCTTTGGCATTTAGGCGTACATTCCATATTCTTTTCTTTCAACGAAAATTAACAAACCTTGTTTAACCCAGCTTGTTTTCGTGCTATTCACCGCAGGGATACAGCGTTCATAGATTTCCGTTGCCTTCAAACTCTAGAAGCTCATTCAACTCATTTTTCATCTCGGAATCGTTCAGAATCTATTCTTTGTAACACCAAAAACTCATTTTTCTTCGTAGAAAATGAAATAATTTTTCTAGCTTCCCTTCCTCACGTCTTTTCTGGTATTTTTCAAAAAAAAAAAAAATCAGCTCCAACTTTGTTTCTTTCTCTTTTCCTCATGTATTATAATCATCTTCCGACAGCACAACTACTATTTTGCCTTCTACTAAATCAATTCTTCGCTCAAATCTTAGGCGATTCCGAATCTGTTCCTTCTCTTTTAACCTCATCCAATTCATTTATGGATAATAGTGTAATTTGTTTTTAAGTCGCCAATTCTGCTCTCCCTGAACTTAACATTAGAAAGGAGTACTGTCCTGGTGGTATCCAGCCTGTGGTGTTCAAAACTTGTTCTTTTGAGCTTAACACTAAGAAGGCTTACTTTCTTGATTGTATCCCTCCAAAGGTTCTACAAATTTGTGCTTCTGAGCTTGCATCCTGCCTTGGTAAATATTTCATGTCTGTCTTTCTATTTTAACCTTCCCTTCTTTCTGGAAAGTGCGCTCATTCAGCCTGTGCAGGAAAAGGGGGACTCCTCTTAACTCTCTAACTATCATCCTATTTCTTTAACCTCAATTCTTTCTAAAGATTTCGAATCTATCTAAAACA
The DNA here is from genome assembly GCA_009176605.1 of Armadillidium nasatum. Classification (NCBI taxonomy): domain Eukaryota; kingdom Metazoa; phylum Arthropoda; class Malacostraca; order Isopoda; family Armadillidiidae; genus Armadillidium; species Armadillidium nasatum. Next base: position 2,590 of record SEYY01024462.1, on the reverse strand, counting down.
GGAAAATTTCGAAACATTTCAATTCTTCAAATTTTATTACTGATCGCACGTATGACTTTCGTAAAGAACGGTGTTGTAGTGATATTTCTTTTCTTTCTATCAAACCCCTTTAATAGTGTCTGGTATAAAGCTTTAACTTTTAAATTGCTCTTTCGATATCCTTATCTCTGATTTCCTTTCTGGATGTTATATAACAGCTGTTGTTGTCTTTAAAACTATAAAAGGGGTGTTATTCAAGGTTCTGTGCTATTCTCACTTTTCCTACTTTTCATTAATTATCTTCTCTCTCTTACCTCATCAAGTATCCGCTACCATTCTGACGACTCCACCCTTTTCATTTTGAAAAGAGGGTGACCCTGGAGCAACTAACCTCTAATCTTTCTCGTATTTCTAATTAAAGCAGAGAAAACCCGTTTTCATTGCCTCAAAACTCAATTTCTCCACATTTCTACACGACATAACCTTTCGCGCATATATACATATATATATATATAATATATATATATATATATATAATTATATATTATATATATATATATTATATATATATATATTATATATATATATATATATATATATATATATATATTTACTTATATATTATATTATATATATTATATCTCCTTTGGTGAGCAAAGGTCAGAGGCCTACCTATTTCCACCAGAGTTGGGAAAATACCGGAACCTATTCTTTAAAGGCTGACATGTTCAGATACACTGCGTTGAAAATGTGCAAGACAATGGAGGTTGGGAAAACAGATAATGGGAGCATGTTTCAAACTTAACCAGTAGAGTACATGCAAGATTGAGCACAGCGGTCAAGTCTTGGATCAGGAAGTTAGGCAAAGAAAGGATGAGACTGTGTGGAAAGGCAGGTCGCACGAGCCCTTCTCAATGGAGAAAGTATGCGACGGAAGAGTTCAGAAGAGCAGTGTCTATTGTAATAGCGTTAGAATAGAAAGAGTGATGCAGCAAAAAGAGATTGGAGAGAATTAGTAAGAGGGAGAGTTGATACGACGAAAAGGCCTAGACTCGACCTTTTCAAGGAGAGCTGTATTTGTGAAACCACCCCAGATGTGTGATGCGTACTCCATACAGGGACGAGCCACACCCCTATAGAGAGAAAGCAACTGGGGTGGCTTGAAGAAATTCTGAAGACACCTCGGAACACCCAACATCATAGAAGCTTGTTTAGAAAGAGAAGTATTTTGATCCTTCCAAGAAAGATAACTAGAAAAAACACTGAGAATGTAAAGGAGAGGTGACGGTTTGAGTTGTGAAAAAAAAATAAAAAAAAATAAAAATAAAAAAAAAATAAAATATAATATATATATATATATTATATATATATATATATATATATATATATATATATATATATATATATATATATATATATATATATATATATATATATATATATATATATATAATATATATATATATCAGAGGTGGGCGGCAAACTTTAAACTTTAGAGAGCAAATTGGAAACACAGTGCGCAAGCGCAAAAGCGCACATTTTTTCAAAAATTTAGTTCGCAAGCTCAAAAACCCACATCTCCGCAAATCAAAATTCTTTTTAAAGCGCAAATTTAGGAGCGCAAAAAAAAAAAAGGTAGAGCGTAAATATGTAAAGATGAATTATTTTTAAATTTTATTTGAAAGATGCAAATATATAACAAAAATGAGAAAGATTTTAATCTTATTTATTCAATTATCTATGATCTCTTCCTTCTCTTAGCTCTCCTCTTGCATAATAAATAGGGTCATATTTCCTTTCATAAAGATAAATTTTTAAAAAATTGCTGGATGCCATGGCTGTCTTCTTTGGTCTTAGAATGTCAGAGCCTTGACTAAACAACCTCTCCACGTCCGCTGAGCTGGCTAATGGGGTATTATATTTAACAAACAAGTCCACCCAGACCTCCTGGTATTCACTTGGAAATAGGTTCCTTGTGAGAGGGGTACTGTGGTGAACATTTACTGCAGCCCAGCTATCCAAGGTTTGTCCCAACTTCTCCTCCAGAGGTGTCAGCTGGATATATGGGGCCTTCAGTTTCTGAAATATTTAGAAATGGTATCAAGACCTTAAATCTTTTTTTAAGTTTCATTTGAACATTATGTCAGTGTATTGTGAATATATATATATATATATATATATATTATATATATATATATATATATATATATATATATATATATATATATATATATATATATATATATATATATATATATATATATATATATATTATAAACTCGTAACTTTGTGAGGTAGCGTAATAATGGGGAATCACGAAGTACGGTTTACAAAATGAAAATAAAAGGGAGACTGAGATTTCAAAAGGAGGCAAAGCAAAACACTCTTTTAACTAATAATAATTTATTTACAAAAATATAAATAGTGAACATTAAATGATAGCAAGTTAATAACAGAATGGCTAAGTAAACTATACAAAGGCTAAATAGTTAAGGGTAAAGGGTTTCAACGAAGACGAAGGAAAGTTCTTAGGTATCTAGTTGAAATACATTTCAACGTAAAAACTTCCGTCTTTACTAGACACCAGAACGGCACGAACTCGAAAGTTCGC
>SEYY01024461.1:30000-45000 GCA_009176605.1 Armadillidium nasatum | reverse complement strand
GATAGGTCGTATTCAATATTTTCAGGGGATATATATATATATATATATATATATATATATATATATATATATATATATATATATATATATATATATATATATATATATATATATATATATATATATATATATATATATATATATATATATATATATATATATATATATATATATATATATATATATATGCAGCAGTTGATATGGGGCTGTTAATTCAAGAAACTCTAATAACTCTTTCGCTAATGGATTAATTTTCTTGCTAACTTTAAAAACCTTTCGAGGACAATATAACTTCTATAAAATTTATTTCAGCTTTTTTAACCTGATGAGAGTTATAAAAAGGAGAAGGAGCAGGAGCTACAGCTCGGTTAGTATCGGAGAACAACATTCTACAGAGTTAAAGAGGAATTTGGAGGTCTCTAACTGTACCAGATGGAACTTCACCTATTCCTCCTTTACCTTTAGCAATCTTCTAAAGGAAACAAGTGGAAAACTGCTCATAGGGGGATGATGCAACTGAAACAGCAGAATTTCACTGATTTTTAGGTTAACTTTTTGAAGGAATACTCCAATGTGATTTAAATAGTTACAAGGCCTTGGATAAAATCAAGGGAAAGTTCCAAGCCTACCTCTAGTGTCTGATATTTAGATATATAACTTTAAAGACACTAAGACTTAGGAGGAGAACGACGTTTCATCTCAAGGTGTTGAGCCCTCATTCACGCCTAAGGAAAATTTATCCTCTTTTACTTCTTCTTGGACCTGAATCAGGTCTCAGTCGTCCTCCTCGTAAGTTTTAGGGATTTTAGGGTTTACATATAAATAGACAATTTTATTTTTAGTGGTTTTTACTTTATATATATATATATATATATATATATATATATATATATATATATATATATATATATATATATATATATATATATATATATATATATATATATATATATATATATATATATATATATATATATATATATATATATATATATATATATATATATATATATATATATATATATATATATTATATATATATATATATATATATATATATATATATATATATATATATATATATATATATATATATATATATATATATATATATATATATATATATATATATATATATATATATATATATATATAATATATATATATATATATATATATTACATAATCCATTGTTTCTAATTGTTTAAAAAATAATATTTAGAAAAAAAAAAAAAAAAAAAGAAATTTCCCGAGGGCGTAGTAAGGGAGTGTAATAAAACTATGTAAACAAAGTCTTTTGTTTGACACTTGCAAGTTGCAAGTTGCAAGATTTTAGACGTTTTTAAAACTATAAATGAATTAAGTTATTATTAATGTTTTAAAGAGTACTGCCATGTCGTAGTTAATATATATTGGCTTTTAATAAAGCCTTTATAAATTGAATGAGCTATAAATGAGTTTCAGATGATGTTAAAGCTAAAATTCTGTGTCCTTTTCTACTATGTTAAGGGTAAGGATGCCTAGTTTCATCAATTTATTACAAGTTAAGAAAATAAACAGAATTTCCCATTATCGAATAGATGAAATGTTATATTTATAATGTACAGTAATTGTAATTTTTAAAATTTTAAATAAGAAATTTAAAAGCTAATCACTTAGAACTTTAAGAAGCAAGTGAAAGTATATTATGGCCTAGCTACTTGCTTTTGTTTCTCCCTTAGATCTCTGTTGTGCATGTATTTTTGATTAGAAAAAGAAATGCTACTGGAATAATGATAATTGTACCCAATAAGTTACAAATTCTTAATATGGCAAAGCATGAACTTTAATATATATATAATATATATATATATATATATATATATATATATATATATATATATATATATATATATATATATATATATATATATATATATATATATATAGGCTTAGGTTAAGAGCTTTTGAGCTTTGATATTTTGAAATTTTTAATTATCTCATTGCAACGTTCTTGTATAGGTTAGGCCTGTATACGACAACTTGTAGTTCAGGTTATGATAAGTTGAACTAAGTATACTAGAAAACTTAATAATAATAATAATTAATAAAAATAAATTGAATAATATATTTGGCATATCGATGTTTCGATATATCAATATTTTTGAATATTGATATTTTCCAAATATTGAAACTCAGAAAGCTTTTCTAACCTTATACATATATATATAATAATATATATTATATATTAATAGTTATATATATATTTTATATATATATATACCTTTTTTTTATTATTTTTTAATATTATATATATATTATTTTATATATATATATATATATTATATATTATTATATATATATAATTATAATATATATATGACCTTGTCCAAAAGAAGCTCCCACTTTTTCTAATTACAAAAGTACCAAGTTTTAGCAACATTGCTAAATAATTAGAGAAAATTAGAAATACTTTCTTAAATATAACAAACTAGTTCTATGTTTAACAGCCAGTGAATATTATTGTCCTAACATGCAAATAGAAATTAAATATATTGAAAAAAAAGGAGGTAAAGCTACTTATCGTACATTAGAATTAGTGTAAAGGTACTTATAAATCAGTTGCTATAATTCTAAAATATGTCTAAAAAAAAATCAAATATACTTGGACTATTTTCTAGATTAAAATATATAATAATAATAATATATATATATATATATATATATATTATATATATTTTTTATATATATTATATATTAATAAATATATATAAATATATATATATATAAAAATGAAATATTGATTTATCAAATAAATTTTTTCACCTTTTTTATTATTATTTAGCTTTCATTTCATTTATACCAATTATTATTATTTAGTTTTCTAGCGTACTTAGTTTGACTTGTATAACCATGAATGAATTTGCCGTGTGATAAAGCCTAAACTGATAGATGAATCAATATATACTTTTTATTATAAAAAATGAAAAAAAAATTTTTTTTTGTATATAAATTTTTTTTAATACTTGTCACATTCTTTTTCAATAACTGCAAATTTAAAATATTGCAAAAATGCAAGAAAACTCTAAACTGTGAAAAAAATTTTACTTAATCTTAATATGGAAAAGCACAACTTGTCACTATGGAAGGAAAATATAATTATTAAAAATTTTAGATATACAGTATTTTGAGTTAATAGAAATTTTTAAAATATCAATAAAAATTGAAATTTCAAAATATCTTAAATTAAAAATAGTTATTTGATTGGTTATTGGCAATTTTTATATAAAAAAATAAATTAAAAAATATATATATATTATATAATATATATATATATAAAATATATATTATATATATATATATTATATATATATATATAATATATATATATATATATATATATATAATATAATTTACTATAAACTGAAGGTATTGTCTAAGTAGACACGAATTTAAAGGTTAAAATTGGCAATATATTATTTCAGTGAGTTGTGTTTTATTCCTATTCTATTGAAATGATAAAATCCTAAAACCAAAATCTGAAAATATTACTCTAAAAGATATATATACCTATTGTAGTAATGGAATGCCACCATTTTTAATTTTCTATAGTTTATCAATGATGCGTAAATGCATAAGGAAAGTATGTCTCCCAACCCTTCTTACCATTTATATGGTTTGCATTATAAATTCAAGAACATAATTTTATTTCTCTTTTTCTAAAAAAAATAAAAAGCAGTGAAATGCATGTAACATATTGAAATCCAATCCCTTTTGGAAAATTTAGTATGGAGCCAGTATCCCAGTCATTGCAGTGTGTCAAAAATTGATAACAATGAAAATTGATGATAACAGTGATTAATGTACAAGTATACCCATCATCAGCTATATATCAAGTTGTTATGAATGGGTAACTTTAGATTAATTAAATCATAAGACTCACTGTTACATAGATTTAGTACAAGTTAATGATGAAACTAGTTAATAATGTTAAGATTTGAGAAAGAATGAAAATATAGTGATTAAAAAGTAACTAGGTTTAATATAAATGTCTTATATAGGCCTACATTACTATTAAGAGTATAAAGAATGCAGTTTTCTGAATTTAAGAAAACTGTTTTTTCTGAAATCAAGTAGTTAACTTTCAGATTGGTTTTTCTCAAGACAATAGTAATTTTACTTCAAATCTTTATAATTATATATAAATCGATATACGATATAATATATAGAATTATAAAAATTTATTCTTATCAATATATTCTTCAATAGAATATATATAAATATTTATATATATATATATATATATATATATATATATATATTATATATATATTTTAAAATATATATATACTTTTTATATAATATATATATATATATATATATATATATATATATATATATATATATATAATATAATATATATATATATATATATATATATATATATATATATATATATATATATATATATATATATATATATATATATATATATATATATATATATATATATATACTTCATTAGTTTTAATAATTATACACTATTTTCATTTTTGTTTTGTTGTTAGCTTAAATTGTATACTTGAACTGAGATCTTGAGATAGAAGAGTCTTTAATTTGCCAAACTAGCTTTTACAATCTTCTACATGCTAATGGCTAATGTTCTATTGTATCTGAAATATGCAATAGAACATATCTCTTAAGAAGCATATATCTTCTGATTGAATTGAGCTTCTCTCACTGTATGGAATGCTTTGAAGACATTAAATCAACCCAATTACCATTTTTTTTAATAGCTAGAATCATTTACTCTGCATATCTTTATTAACTCTTACCTGAATATAAAATATACCCAAACACATCTGTTTCAAACTGGAAGTTATGCAATTCTTGTGCTGTACATTTATATTACAAAAAGCTTTTTTTTTTGTTGTTCACTTTATACTGAACTCCATTAAATGAATGTATAAAATTTAGTGCAAATATTCTAATTCTGACAATTGTAATTAGTGTAGAAATTCTAATAAATTTTATTAAAATTTTCAGTTGTAATTCTGCTGGTCCCAGAAGTGAGTCAGGAAGGCCTCCTCCAGCCTTATATGACATATTCAGATGTTAGCCTTTTTCATTATCATGTTCCACCAGAAGTGGAGAGGGTTACTTGGGAATTTGCTGCATTTATGGATGACCCAAATTGCCCTATCAGAGATGTTCATATGTAAATATAAACAGTACATTTAGTCTTTGTTAACTCAATTTAAGCTTGCTGCAATGAATTACTCTTTGCCTTAAAGACTAACTAGCTTATCTATTGTTTTTTTTTACAGACTTGTACAACATGGCAGTTATCCAGTGTTCAGTACCTCAAATGACACATTTCCATCTTATATGTACAATTTGAGATCTTCATTACAAAAGGTAATTTTCTTAGCTGAAAAAGGAAAATAACTTGTAGAAGAGTAAATACACTATAAAGGGTAATACTGGGAATGGAATGAAATATCAGTATCAATGAGTATCATTTCGAACCCTCAGGTAAAGGTATCAGCAAAAAATGACTGATACCAATACCAGATTTTTTAACTGTGAAGAACAAAAATTTTGTTATCGCTCCATCCCTAGTTATTACTATTAACAACTTCAATGGATTATTGAAATAGACTTCAAACTATATTCATTATTATTTGTTTCCATTTCCTAAAACTAATTATTATACAAAAAAAAAAAAAAAAAAAAAAAAAAAAAAGGTTATTTTTTTTTTTTTTTTTTTTTTTTTTTTTTTTTTTTTTTTTAAAAAATATTAAATTTAATTTTTGAATTTTTTTGAACATCTGATATTTCATTTGTATTTTGAGAGAGTATTGAATAAAAATATTATTATTATTATTATTATTAAAAAATTATCCATACTCAAACTACAAGATTTGCTCACTCTTACATTCACTACCCAAATTTACAAAGTCATAAGCGGAATGTTAAATGAATTACTGACAAATTTAATAATGCATAACCAAAATGTAAGAAGAACCAGATTTGCACAGCACAATCTCACATACACAAAATAAAACAAAGTACACATTGACCAAATCTCGGAGAGCTATATCACACAATGAAATTGAAAAAAGAAATGATTTTCCAAAAAAACATACAAGAATTAGCAACACTTCCCACATTTCGTAAACATGTCAAAAATCACTTGCTATCAAAATACTAAAGAAAGTACCCGACCTAACCACATATTTCCCCACTAACTCAAAATCACAAATTTTGTTATTACTATTATTTTTACGAATTTTTAGAATTATTATGATTCATATAATTATAAATATTGTCATTATTATTTTTATTATTATTGAATTTAGTTTTGTTAGTTATTATTATTATTATTATTATTGTTTTTGATATTTTTATTATTATCAGTATTATTATTTTTGTTATCCTTATCATTATAATAATTATTAGCTCAGTTATTTTAGTATTATTATTATTTTTTTTTTATTTTTTATTTTTATTTTTTTTTATTATTATTTAAAGAAAAAGATTAAGTTAAGATCATGACTTTAATGTATAATGCCTTATAAAATTTACAATATTCAGAATCTGTTTATTTGAAATTATATTATGTATGTAATTCTGTATAATTTTAATGGGCTCAAAGGACTAATTCGTCTCACCAGAAGCCCATTTCAATTTTGTTTCAATACGTGTAAAGTACATGAGGCTTGTTTATGTGAATTTGTAACTGAAAAAATAAATAAATAAAAATATTATTATTTTATTATATTATTATTATTATTATTATTATTATTATTATTATTATTATTATTATTATTATTATTATTATTATTATTATTATTATTATTATTATAGGTTGTTACAAAAACTGCTTATCAACCACATGATGCTACCATCCTCTCAATATATAACCCATTACCTGGAAGCTGGTTTGCTGCAGCATATATTCCTGATTGGAATGAACAAATGCAACAAGAGGTAAATTGTTTCGAATTGCTTTTTAACTTGTGATGTTTTCGGTTCCCTAATTCTTATTATTCAGAAATAAAGTGCTTTTGCTTTTCAAATTTCTTTGTGAAAAGAAACTTTTTGCTTTTAGTTTAAGAGATCAAATGGGATTAAATTGTCCTTGATCGATTCTTATATACTATTTTCTCTTATTCTGATTTTATAGTATTATGATTGTTATAACTTTTTGGCGTTTATCAGTGTTGAAAATTAAACTCTGCGTGTTAGAAGAATAGCTATGCTGTAGGATTTATGGATAAACTGTTTTGTCTATAGATGGATTATGGTGTATGATTTGTATCCTAAAGGTTTAGTTTTTGTATTGCATGTGTCTATGTTTTAAGAGATTATGTTTGTGATGTGTTTGTCCTTTCACATGTAAAGGAGATTAGGTGATAAAAGTAATATACATTTAAAATGTTTCACTGATTATTTTTCCTAATTTTATTCATAATTTAATTTAATGGAGCAATTGAGTTAAATTTACATTTCTCAGAATACGTTAACAAAATAATTGGAATAAATTGTCTTTCCTTTTGTATATATATGTAAAAAAATTTTTTTTACTTAAGTTTTTGCTTGGAACTCTGAAGGAAAATACTTTTAAGAGAATAAACACTCTTCAAGTTGTTTGGCATCTTTATAAACTCTTATATGGTTTGAAAAAGAAGATTAATTTTTGCATGATTTACTAGAGATCTAATCAATCTAAATATGCATATGATTATCATATATCTTTAATATATCTTATCTATTTGCCACTGCTAGCATCTCTTTTATTCTTAATTCATTCTTGTATCCATTATAAAATTAAACTATTTGTTTAGCTTCCTCTATTAAATAGCTTAATATATTTGAAAAAGTTTGTTTGTGAAGACATAGTTTTAATTCTATGCGACCTAACATAATTTAACCATTATAAAATTGAAGGAGTTCTATTACTTCCTGATTGAGTCATAAAGGAGGCAATAACATTAGACTGTATCTTGTGATACATGGTAATCTTAACATGTTGAAGAGAAAAATTATAATTCAAACTTTATCCTTTGTGTAAAAATCTTTTTTAAAAGAACAAAAACTTTAATGATAAAAAGATATACTATTCTTTGTATACCATTACTTTTAACAATTAACCAGTTAATATAATTTAACATTAGTATATTGAAATTATTTACTTACATTCCAGGGATTGATCCATAAGTGTAGATACAGTCTTGGATCAGTAGCAATGTGGAGCCAAAAAGATCATATAAGAACTTTAAATATTGGCCTACCGCAGCGTATTTCAACTTTAGAAAACTTGTCTTATTTTCGGTAAAAATTTTTCATTATGAGTTGCAATCCTTTGTGAAATAATTGAAAATGTAATAATAATAATAATAATAATAATAATAATAATAATAATAATAATAATAATAATAATAATAATAATAATAATAATAATAACTGATTGTGTGAAAAATTGCATACATTGCAGGTTTTATGTTCCATCCCACACCTGGCTTGTGAAAGTGAATATTTCGAACTGCCGAATTAGAGAAAAGTTTTCCAGCATTAATGATGGTGTAGATGGACCAAGATGGTGCATTCGATCGGCATCTTTGAGCGCGAGGGCATTACCGGAACATAAACCAGATCTTTTGGGCATTGCTAACATCAGTGAGGGATTAGGACATACATTTATTGAAAAACATCCATACTCTGATAGCTATTACTATTTGCTTGTATTTACAGAAGGAGAGACTGACCTCACTGTCACTATCAAAACAAAAGGTATTATTTTCTGTTTGCATTGTTTCCATTAAATAATAATGTTTTGTTTAGTAATTTATATTTCGTTTGAAAACATACGTAAAATAATTGTTTAGTAATTTATATTTTGTTTGAAAACATACGTAAAATAACTGATATTTTATTCGAAAGAATACAAATAATAATAATGTTGTGTATGAAAGCTGAGACTGTCATTTTTCATTTAATATTTTTTTTTTTGTTTGTGTTTTAACTTTTCTCAGAGTGTGGAAGTCTTCAAAAGAAACCATATACAACTCTATTGAAACGAGCAAGATTATCTTCAAGTCTTGGATCCTCGTCTTCCAACCTTACCGCCAATCACTCGGTGTCTTATATTGTGAATAGTAGTGATTCTAAACTTAATTTTTTAGGAGAGAATGGAACAATTCAATTGTCATACAGCACCAAAGATAATACCTCATCAGTTGATAAGGAGAACAATACTAATAGTAATAGTATCTGGTCTGAAATTACTTCGAGTTTTGTCCTTGAGAAAGAAGATTCTGCCGAGGGTTTTGAAAATGATTCAGGAATTGAAGAAGATGAAGAGGGAAAAGAGCACAAATGTTTTCCCATTTTACCCCTTGCAAGAATAAAACACTCGAGAGACTTTACTGATACATTTTTAGTTCAGGTTAGTTTTATTTTGACATAGTGTCTTTTCTGTTTATTTCATAATTTGATTGAATACAATGTTTGACATTATTTTTCATGTAAAATGATATAATCAACGTTTCTGATTTAGGGCCCAGAGTGGTTTAGTACGTGGGTTTCTGTGCATGGAGAGACACCTGTTTTTACTCATATGACTCTGCTACCGTACACAGACATTGGAGGAACGCTTAGTATTACTTTGCATATGGATGAACTTTTGATGGTAAATAAAAACTTGTTACTTTTTTTGAATAAACAATTGTAACTTAATATGCAGATATAATCCAAATTTCATTGTTTGACTACTCAAAATTAAGAATTTCCTTTGAAAACTACTCTTTAAATATTTATTTCATTTTCAAATATTAAATAACTTAATATTAAAAAGTTATTACTTTAAATTTCCTGTTGGTTTTAAATAGATTTGTATTGAGAATTTTGCTTTGCAGAATGCGACGAATCAGTTAATATCAGTTATTGGTTGCGTTAAAAAAGGTCGCCCACCATTGGTCAATGTAGACAAACTGGAGTGTGAGAAGGATCTTACCTTAAACATATCAACGGCATCGTTTAAAACTGTCGAAGACTTCCTTTTGATTCCCTTTCCTGAGCCGGACGTTTGGTATCTTGCATTGCACGTCGTTTGCTATTATAAAGGGTTAGTAGTTTTATTTGCATTGCAAAGTTACCATTTTCATAAATGTTCTTCATAATGATATTAAAATACGGCAAAAAATAATCTTTTTAAATTTTACAAAATAGTCAAATTAGGAATATGTAAGTATAATTCAAAAACATTTCTTAATTCTAAAATCTATGTACTCTTTAGAAGGTAAAAATTAATTTAACTTCTAAACTTAACAAACATGTTAATATTTTAAATTATTTTTTATTAATCCTGTAAATTGATCATAACTGACTTCAGACAGAAATGACTGGTAATCCTTATGAAACTTCAATTTGTGAACTAATTTCTCTAAAATAATAGAGATTTTAAACTTCTCTAATATAATAGATATTTTAAACACTATCTATTAAGTTAATTTGATTAGACATTTAGTATCATTGAAGTCTAAACATTTTTATGTATTTTCTAATCGAATGAAATATAAATTTGCTGTTTTGTAGATTTTAAAAATTCATTTTAATTTTGTGTATCTTTTTATAAATTTAAGAATCCTTTTTCAGGGTTCGTTCTCCATGTATTATCAGCCATGTAATGGTGAGCATTGACGTCCGAACTCAACCATGCGTTTACGCGGGTGAAGAGCCGTGTGGAACGCATGGCGTCTGTCAAGAGACTCATCGAGGCATGTTTTTCTTTAGTTCGTGCATTTGTCAAGAAGGATGGCAAGGCTGGGGATGTCACAATGGTCAATATGCCCAGACTTGGCCTTCTTTCCTATCAAGCATTTGTTTATTGACATTGAGTAATATTTTCTTTCTTCCTCCGATCTTGTTGGCGGCTAAATGGCGATTTTACTCACAGGCACTTTTATTCACTGCCACGATGATTGCGTCCGTTTTTTATCATGCCTGCGATAGTGAGGTAAGGAAGCTTAGTCCAAGAGGGAAGGGTCATTGTCTGGAAACCTAATTCAGTAGATCTAAAGAAATGTTACCCGAAAATCTCAAAAATAATTTTTTTTTTCCAAGATTGGTTGAGAATTCTTGATTGCCATAATGTTAAACACAACATAAATATCCTCGTTAATTAACATTGCAAATGTTTAAATTTTTATTAGATTATAGAATGAACATACATTTCAATGATTTATTCTTTTATATATATTTCATCATGTTGCATTAAAAAAATTATTTTTTATTTATACATATATTTAAAAGAAAAAGTTTAGAAGGGGAACAGTCAAATTAACATGTAGTATTTTTGGCCCACTTTGAGTGACTGTATTATGGTTATCTTATGGTTATACAAGATAACCTATTTAGATGTGCGTTGTTTATAAATTTTTGATTACCTATTAATTATAATCTCTTGCCTTTAATTATATTCTACTATTTTTACTCATTGTTTACCATCAGGTATTTTCCTATTGCCTCACTCGGTACGAAGTACTTCAGTTTACAGATTTTTTCTTCTCCCTCCTCTGTTTTTGGGTGACAATCATAAGCTTGTGTGGTTTCTACAACGAGAAGGAGTTATCGTTTCTTCAGTTCTTGGGTGTTATAATCATTGCTCCTGCCGTACAATACAGCCGAACAGCGCTGATGTCATTTATTTTGCCCATTGGTTTAGCAGTAGTAATATTGGTATTTTATTATTATTATTATTATTATTATTATTATTATTATTATTATTATTATTATTATTATTATTAAAGTAATTACGAATTATATTGATATGATTTCAAGAGTTTCAGAATACTTGTAACTATTATGTTAGCATAACAAAAAAGGTTGGATTTTGATAGCATCGTTTGTTAGTCTAATTTGTTTTCCTAGGTTTATTTCACGTCAGAGACATAAAACTGCTTCACGTTGCCCTACAAAAATGACCAAATAAGTTTTTTAAATAAAATATATTAATACTTATTGAAAAGCTTGTTTTTTTAATTTATTTTAGGTAAGTAAAATTCTTTATCGACGTTTTTATCACGGAGAATGGCCTGCCATTTCGAAGCGGAGGTTCTTGATACGGTGTTTGGGGGTGACTTTTGCCGTGGCTGGTCTTTGCTTGTTTGCTTTCATTCAGACTAAGGATAATTATAAAGTAATTACAAAAAGTGAACTGGTTTTTTTCCTATATATTATTTTTAAGTTGGAAGTTCCTTTTGAAATTTATTTCTACATTAATTTGTTAAACAAAATAAATATTTTGTTTACAGAATGTTTATTAATACTCTGATGATTTATACAGTATTTGTAAAATTAATTTTTCTATATATTGTAGTGTTGATTTTGCCTAATTATTAAAAGTACATTATTATGATTCCATTTGTTTTCTCTTCTTATAGTACGTTCATAGTGCTTGGCATACAATCATCGCTCTCTCCCTCATGTTCTTGCTTCCGTCCAAGCGCCCGTACAAAAGGAAAGGAACGAGTCGCATTAGTTCCTCTTCAACCTCCTCGTCCATCTCGCGTCGCCATCATTCCAGTTTTAGTTACATCGATACCTCGAAATACTCGGAGGATATTGATGAGGATGACGAAGACCTTATCGATATTCGTGATCCTGGGGCGTCGTCTTCTCCAGTCTTCCAATCTTCCACGGTGCCTGTAGATGCCGATGTCGATTTAATTGTGTTCGGCAACGATCCTGATAGGGGAGAGAATGAGAAAATTCTTTGTATTGATAACGACGGTCCCATGTGAGGGTTTCATATTTTTCTTCCTCAGTGAGAGGTGAGAGAGGTTTTGAAGAGGACGAAAGACAATAAGGGTGAGGTTATTTTTAAGAAAGATAAAGTATCACAGAAACTACTTCACATGTAAACATTCATTGGAACTCGAACTTACTTGAACACTTTCAATGTTTTACACTCATTAAGATATTTAAAAAAAAAATTAATAAATGTAATGATTGTACTATATATATATATATATATATATATATATATATATATATATATATATATATATATATATATATATATATATATATATATATATATATATATATATATATATATATATATATATATATATATATATATATATATATATATATATATAATAGTTTGTAAGAAGTGTAAGTTAAGAATTTTTAATTTTTGTCCTGTCATTTTATAAAATCTAAGTGTATTCTTGTAGATTAGATATGACCAATTAAAAACATTTTTTTTTTTTTTTTTGAAAAAAAGTTTTATTATTTAATTGTATTTTAAACTGTCGGGTTTGAATCTTGAATGAAATGCAGGAAAAGGAAATTTCCCTTGGGGATTTTTTATTTTTTTTTTAATGTAAAGATTTAAGAATATTTTCTCTTCTTGAAGATTAGAGCTTTTATTTTTTAATGGTTTTTAAATGCGAACTCAGGTTTTCCTTTTTATATAATACTTACCTTTGCATTTTTGTACATTGGTGTAATGAAAAATGTCAGATTATATAGAAGTAATTATTATTATTATTATTATTATTATTATTATTATTATTATTATTATTATTATTATTATTGTTATTATTATTAAGGGAGATGCAATTCTTTTCCCCTTTAATCAAGGCCAGATCCAGTGGAAGAAAATTGGCTATGATTCCCTCCTCCAGAAATTTAAATCAAATGACAAATAATAAAGAAAAAATAGATATATAGCTTCACTGCTTCTTCTCAACCCCCCCCCTCCTCCTTCTTCAGAAATTAGTTTATAGCTTAGGTTGTTTTTCCCACCTTTAAATGTACTTTTATTTTCACAAAAGTGCTTGGTGACTAATATTTATTTTCATAGTTGACTTTAAGGAACTTGGCAGATTGGGTATATATATATATATATATATATATATATATATATATATATATATATATATATATATATATATATATATATATATATATATATATATATATATATATATATATATATATATATATATATAATATATATATATATATATATATATATATATATATATATATAAAGAGGCCCCTCCCTTACATAACACAGAATCCTCTCTGAGAGACCTTTGGAAACGGCCGGCGGCAATCACGGATTTCCTAAAAGCAGTGTGGCCCTTCCAGTGAGGAAGGTCCAAGGGAAATATATAAGGATATCCGGCCGGGTATTGGCAATTATTCGGTATCCAGCCTGATAAATTTTTTTTATATATAGTAACAAGGTTTTAAAGCCCCAACAGATGGTTTATAAGAAATGATAATTTAATTGGAATGTGAAATATATGTGCTTTGGATCTTATAAAGCAGAAGTGAATCTTTTTTTTTATAGTTTTTCTTTTTCTTCTTTAATTGCAGATAAAATCTTTCAAACTTACAAAATTTAACAGGAATAATGTTAAAAAGATTACTAATTATTCTAAGGCCTTTTTTTCTTTTGTTTTTACACCCATGCTTTTAGGAAATATCATTTTGTTTTTTGTTAGAAATTTGAATTTATCTTTTATGTTTATTATTTTAGGTTATAAATTTTAATTTCACTATTATTTGAAGAAATTAAGTTAACATTTGGGAATAAAAATTACACTATATTAGTTAACATTCTTTTGTTAGAATACAAAATGCTGTTAATTTTTGCTTTTAATTTGTACACTTTAAGGAAAAGTTATGTACCCAAGTTAATAAATTTCTTGTTTGGTTTCCTTTAAAAAACAAAACAAGTGTTTTTGTTAGGTTGCAAATTAATATTTGTTTTATCTTTTGTTTTGGGTTGTTGAGCTTTCAATTTGATCAAGTTTTATCTAGTAGTTGGGATGCATAACATATTTTATAAGGTAACATTTTGTATCCTAAACATTTACCCTAACCGACAATCTCCAACACCCTTTCAAGTAATAATTTAAAAGGAAAAAGAAAAGAAAGAACTGGTCTATACATTTTATATTACATCTTTTAGATAAATAACCCTAATTATTGGAATAG
>SEYY01024461.1:0-25000 GCA_009176605.1 Armadillidium nasatum | reverse complement strand
TATATATATATATATATATATATATATATATATATATATATATATATATATATATATATATATATATATAATATATATATATATATATATATATATATATATATATATATTTATATATATATATATATATATATATATATATATATATATGTATATATATATATATATATATATATATATATATATATATATATATATATATATATATATATATATATATATATATATATATATATATATATATATATATATATATATATATATATATATATATATATATATATATATATATGCTACCGAGGTATAACAGTAGAGGATTAACTGGCATGCTCGCAGGCGTTCATTTCTACTGAGGATACTAGGAGGAACCTTCCTAGAAAAGTTCTTATCAAATAGGAAAATGAGGAAAAAGCCTTAAATATATAATTACTTGGAAATAAGAGTTTGATAATGAAATTCTAGTAGTCACAGATGATATTTTGAAGATCATTTTCATACATTTCCCATTTGCGAATCAAAGGCAGATTGACAGTCTTCCCAAACGTTAGATTATTTATTATACGGGTATGATAAACAATGCATGAATATTAAATTCAACAGAGAATTTAAAGACATGCTAAAATAAACTTCTTTGAAATTACAAAATAAAATCTGGAGTGAAATTTTTTTTAACTTGGCACAAAGGATAGTAAAATGCTTCTATATCTAAATTTTTTATTTAAATTAAACCTTAAAATTAATTGTACTAGGCTTGCTTAAATGTACATTAATTTATGAATGTTTCTTTGGTGTAAAATTAGAGTAAGTACTTTACCATGTACTAATATCAATGAATGAAAAGTCAATATGATATATATATATATATATATATATATATATATATATATATATATATATATATATATATATATATATATATATATATATATATATATATATATATATATATATATATATATATATATATATATATATATATATATATATATATATATATATATATATATATATATATGACATATAATAATAATAATAGTAATACAGCCTGATAATGACTAAAAATTAACTGTTGAATATCTACATTTCGAAAATTTCATCAATTTTAAATACTAAAATAATCGAAATTAACCCAAATGTTTCACTTTACCAAAATCACGAAGCCTTCAATAGTTTCCTAATTTTGTTTCAGAATATTTAAAAAAAACAAACCATAATTAATTTACTCTTCTACAAATTTTCTTATGTTTAAATAAAAAAAAAGTTTTAAAAAATTGTGAGAAAACGGTACATACTCTACACTGAAAGCCTTAATCTCACACCTTATATTCATTTTTCAACCTATAAACTAAGACAATCATAGAACTTGTGAAAAGCATATCGATAATAATCCTCTGATGCATAAGCAATTATCACTACTCAATTTTTGTTAAAAATTATAAACATTTAAATAAAAACTTGCAGAACTCACACATTTACCTTTCATTCAATCATGAATGTTCTTAAACACAAATACCTAAACAACACTAATATCCTTTAAAATATTAAAAAAGATATGTGTAAAAAATATCAACACAAAAGTGAAACTTCTCTTCAGTAAAAATAAATGAATATATTGCCACACCTTCGCAACCATTAATGCCTATATTTTATAAACACTTTAAGCATCAACCTAAATTACCAATGTCTCACTTATGTTGCTTCATATACTTTGGCCCCTGAGCGTATTCACAATATAAGACACTTTCCATTAATAATGGTTAAACTACACTCCCTTAAAAATAGAAAACTAAACATTTACGAATTCTTTTAGTCAAATTTTGGTAAAGCAAATTTCTTTTCAAATCCACGAACATTCCCTCATTTATCAACTAAATAACGACTTCATTCACAAACCTAAGTAACAAATAGTTTAAAGAACAAATAAACTCTTTTAGCCATATGGGGCAAAAAACTTTTATCGTACTATTATTTAATCAACAAATCTCCTTGAATAACAAATGACAAGCTCTCAGATCCTCTCCTTTCAAGTTACCAAAGGCTTCAATTATTTTAAGCAAATTATTACAGTACCATAATCTAAAGCTTTTCTTCACTCATCCTTAGTTACTCTAAAACGTATTCCAGGGATAATCACCTATTAATAATATACTGTTTAGATCAATTAGTGTGCAACTTGAACAAACAAAATTGTAGACAACGATATTTGAAAATTATAAAATGAAAATTAGTTTCACTCAGTTAATGAGTCAAACACCTGTATTATAACAGGAAATATTAACAGTGGTTCAAGCGCCACAAAAAGATTTAGTAATTTCAGAGTCGAAGAAAACAAAATCAGTATTTGATATGCAAAACAGTTTACATCTTGCTAAATATTAGTGTGAGAATGGAGAGATATGTTGCTTATGTACAATCCTTAAAGTCCAGATAAAGAAAATAAAATGGAACATCAGCAGAAAAGGAAAAAGCTTCACGCAAGATGTGATGGGTATTACAAAAAGATTAAAGGGATGGTTGTAAAACAAATAACTTTGGTGTTACTGGGATTTTAGCGTAAGATAGTAGTGTGTCGTTAGGTCTACAACAAAGACAATACACTCAGGCTTTGCGATTTAAACTCTCACACTCTCTTAAAATAATATTGTTTGAGCGGTAAATCTAATGTGCAATGATAATGTTATAATAGAGTTGTGAGCTTCAATGTAAGAGTAAAATATAAAAATCTTCGACTTTCTAAAATGGGCAATTAGTTAAAATGAAAGTCAGTGTACTAGTTTGTATTATCTAATTGTATTCGTATGTTGTTTGATACAAAATGTAAAAAGGTACCTAAACCAAAATTCGTCGATGGAACTCAAAGAAGTCATGGTTAGCACGGCACTTTTGAAATTTAAGATTGTAATAGTTTGTTGAATGGTAAAAAATATTGTAAATTTTGAAAAGTAACACTATAAAATTAAACTGCAATGAGCACAGAATCAATTGACAGTTTCTATGCTCCAACTTTTCTAACTCGTGTGTTTGATGAGTAACGTGTACAGACATGAAATTAGCGAAAAAGAAATACTTTAAAGTACTGGCAAGATTCTAAACTAGAGAACATATTTGGAATGATTTATAAAAGAAAAAAGTCTTGGGGGATAAAAAGAAATAACCAAAACTGAATAGTTTTAAAGTTAAATAAAACTCTAGAAAATTGTTTTTTCTTCTGATACATGAAAAAGCTATCTAATCACTGGTCAATCAAATCAAATAATATCAAGTGCTAGGGTCTTTCGAATGAGAGGTAGAAACTTGTAAAAGAACTAAATCTATCTGAAATTACTGTAACATTTGTTTTTCTCGAGTTTATGCACAGGTACCATCTGCACACGAGAAAATTGCCGATACTGTGCTGAAACCCCATCAGGAACGACACTAAGAGAAAACGAAAAGAGAATCAAATCTTATGGAGCAAATTCAGTTCCCTGAGAAGAGCAAAGATATTATCACTATGAAAACGTAAAGATTCCGATAGGGTATAAGCAAAATGTTCTTGGAAGAGTATGCAACACACTGCAAGATAAAGAAATAATCTGGTTTATCACAACCAACGAAGATAAAATATGGAAAGAGCAATATGTGAGCAAGAAAAGACAAACTGGAGGATTGTCCCCCTGCTTGAGGTAGCTGCGAGTTAAATTTGTACGTCCAATAACCTAGCGAGTAGGGGATTATTTCACTACGGCGACTTTACCTACACAAAGATGACCAACTGTTCGAGGCTTCACACTGCGCAACTTGGCATCTCGTGAATCCTTTTCCCAGCAGGTGATCAAACCTTCTCAAAGATGAGAATAATAATCAGGGACAGTATGGAATCCCATTTGTAAGGCCTCAGAACTCTGGTATGTGTAATTTGTTTGCTGTCTGTCATATGAGTAGTGGTAAGATGCTCTATTTGCTTGTTCATATTCGAAAATGCCTACACAAAATGAGACCTAGTAAAACGTTAAATTTCCCCAAGAATGGAGTGGATACAGGAAATTTTTGCATAAAGAACAACAATCTTGAAGCTCAACAAGAGCACTTTTGCTGAAAGAAAATGATTTATTTTTTCTCCGAAAGAAAGCCTCAAAATTTTAATTATCGCCAAAACATGCGCAAGTAATTCGGCAGTGAACGTTGACGAGCGAGGTAGAGTGGAGGGATTGGGTCGTAAATACAGACGATTCACCCATGCCCACCTCGTTCTTTGAATTGTCGGTATACACTAGCACAGATTTCGCATAGAAGCAAAGGTAAGAGGAATGAGACTTTTAGAATAGTCGAGTGGTCTACTCTCTGGTTAAAGACAACGACTTCTTGCACATTCTAGGGAGTGGGTACATCACAATGATATGCTAAAAAAAACACTTCTTAATGGAAAAAACTTTTTTGTTGCCAAGTCTTATCCAAATGAAACGTCCGTTGCCATTGTTTAGGAGCACATCCAAAGAACTCAAAAGTTTTCAAGAAACTATAATTTCAAATTCCTTTTAGGAAATACCTAGAAGAATGATTTCTCTTTTAACTAAAAGAAAGCAGGAACTGGCAAAATAATTAGTCATTCTAACAACTATTTTAAATTTGTGTAAGACATTAGGTCAAAATTCATACAATGAATGATAAAATAATCTTAAATATCTTAATTCACAAGCCATAAGCGTTGTCAAGTATATCTGCTTTTTCTCTTCTTTCACTTTGCATATACATTTTTATATATATATATATATATATATATATATATATATATATATATATATATATATATATATATATATATATATATATATATATATATATATATATATATATATATATATATATATATATATATGAGATCGATAATACACTTAGGTTCCTAAGTAAATAAAAGTATATATTAAAACTTAATTGTAGTAATATTTACAGAAAGCATTTAAAACTAAGAAAAAGTCCTTTTTATAATAAATGAGTTATTAATAATAATAATAATAATAATAATAATGTATTACTGATGTGTATCACATCCAAATCCACTAACGTAGATGAGTGAAACCCGGCATCTGATATTCATTGATATTATCAAGGTTATAAAGTCAGAGTCAAGACACTTCCAGTGAAGCGATATTTAACAACGAAATAAAAAGTGTTTGTATGTATATTGGTCTACCTTTTTTTCTTTTTTAATATTTCTGATAATTGTAAACTGTAATACGGTGATGATAAACTAATTCAACACTCTGGTGCCGATTTAACCAAAAGTTTTGACTTTGATGCATATATTAGCAATTACAGTGTTTTTATATACTTATATATTCAAAGATTTTTATAATAAAAATACTTAGTTTTTAAACTATGACTATATAAAATCACAAATTTAGTTAACATACAGTCATTTTCATACTCAAAATATATTTTTTAAAACTTAATAAACAAATATTTAATTTCAAAATTTTAACTAAATAAAAATAAAAATATGATTTTCCCGCTTCCAATCATCGTCCCATCTCAAATGGTAAACCTAAAGTCATTGGATTTTTTTTTATGAAGATGTCACCAACGCTATGATGATGTATAAAACTTTTTAACGTAAAAATAAATAACAAATATCTTGAGGGAGTTGGATTCGAAGTCAGGAGTCTAAGTCGGACCTCAGAGGTTAGGCTAGACCCATGAGACTTTCACTTGTTGAAAATGGGAGTGTTTTCCTAGACTCTATAACCTTAAGCACTATTAAGAATATTATACACAAAAATGCAGTACACAACCTCTCGCATTATATTGTACTTGTGCACAATAATATGTAATGATTTAGAATGTAACATTAAGGACACTGAGATGCTTCATTCATCATCTTACAGGTGACCTTTTTATCATTCTAAATACATAAGAAACTATAAATTATATTTAATCAATATAGTAGTAACAATCAATTAACAACTATAATGCTCTAAAAACTTTACAATAATCTCTCCATTGAAACAATATACCACATACTTCTTTTACCCAAAACTTAAATGTGCTGCGAATGGCATTACTATATTAAAATAATAATAATAATAATTATTGGAATGAAACTGATTATATTACCAATAGGCACTAGTCATGAAAAAGTGTGTGATTAGAAAATTAGAAAGAAAGAAGTAATAAAATCACAGAATAAAGAGTATAAAAAAAGAATAAAAATATATAAAAGTTACTAAAGAGAGCTAAGATTCCAACATGTGGTATATCTTAGAGAAATAAAATACTGACATTTTTTCCTTCTTCTAAGTTAGAATTGTGCCTTAAAATATAAAATAAATTTATAATACAAAATATTACAAAAAAAAAAAAAAAAAACACAATAACTATAGGAACTAATTATAAATGATTCCAGCTCTGAAAAAAAGAGAAAATAACTACCGTAATTTCACCCTAATTTAAAGGATGTCATTAAAAGCGAATACTACAACAACCATTACGTATTATGCCATTTTTGTAGGAACCAAAGAAATCGGACAATTAAATCTTGCCTTAAAGCATCTAATTGGAACTAAAGTGCATAAAAAATGTGCAATTAAAAAACTACAAAAAAAAAAAAAAAGTGCACGAGTCAAAAAAATAAAAAATAAAAAATAATACAAAAACAAAATTCTACTTTTACTCTTAAATTATAAGAGAGGGCATGTAATATGAATTTAAAATATGGGTGATACTTGGTCAAAATAATGACTATGTGGATATTATGATGATGATAATAATGATAATGGTGATAGTGATGACAATAATGAAACATCATTACAATGTTTTTTTTTTTTTTTTCACAATGATGATTAATTCTCAATTTAAAGAGAAAATACTTAGTTAAATACTGTAATACAGTATGATAAATTTTTATAAAAAATGAAATACTGATTTAATACAATTTTCAAGAACAGTATTAATAATAATAGAACTTCTCTAAAATCAATAAAACGAGCTACAAATTTTTTTTTAACAAGTTCTAATAAATATGGTTTTCATCTATTCCAAATTTTAAAAAAAAATATTAAAATATGGAATCTCATTTCTTAAGAATTTTAAAATTTTTTTAAAAATTTTCTTTAAAATGTTAAAAAATTCTCACGAGGTTAATAGCCGACTTTCGACTTTCGAGAGCCGTCGTAGAATACCTTCGCAAGTGGATGCGAAGTTTTTGCAATACTGTTCGTACATTTGCTTTGCAATATGCTTCCGCTTCTGAAATAAGATGAAAAATATAAATCTAAAATTATGTCTAAATTTGCAGCAAGGGAACCATCAACGTGGTATTCACAATTTAATCCTTACCTTTAATTAAGAAACCCGATTCCTTAATAGTTTTATGTTCGGATCTCCAGATCCAAAAAATATGGAACATAACTGCAGCGAAGAATTCATTCAAAACGTGCCTTACATTCCCTCTACTATTGCACTCTCTGGAATAATATGTCTGTTGTTAAATAGTTCTATAACTTATATATATATATATATATATATATATATATATATATATATATATATATATATATATATATATATATATATATATATATATATATATATATATATACGCTTTTATTTTGTTCAATATTTATCAAAATAGCTTATTTCTTTTAATTCATTTATAATTCATGTTATTTAAAAACTACATTTAATATTTAAAAACATCTGACAAGATAATATTGAGTGAATTTCTTGTTTGACTGTAATAAAGGTTACTTACAAGAAAATTTACAGAATTAAATGAATTATAAAAGTACATTCAACAATTTCTAAAAGGTCAAGGCCTCATGTAATCAGAAAGTTGGTATGACTGACTTTGCTCAAGTTGTTAAGTGACAAAACATAAGAAGCCAAAAAGGCATATAGTAAAAGGATTTTGGAATATACAGACTACGGTAATAAAAAAAATTTTACGATAAAAAAAAAAAAAAAAAAAAAAAAAAAAAAAAAAATTTTTTTTTTTTTTTTTTTTTTCAAATAAAAAAATAAATAAAATGTATACACAATTCAAGAGAGAGTGCAATCTAACAAGTTACTATTTATCTTTAAAAAATTAATCAAAATTACTAACTGATTTCAAGATCTTGTTTACAAGTTTATTTTCTTAGTTAAAGAAAAAATCATTCAAGTTTATAAGACTTCTGAAGGATGAGAAGTACACACAGATAACTAGAATCTTTCTAATCAAAACACCAGAAACTTAACAATAGATAAATAGGGAGCACTGGGACGAAAAATGATAGGCAAGATATGATTATACAAATCTCTCAGTAACTGAGAATACAACATACACACATTTAAAATTAAAAGAAATATAAGAAACAGAAAGCTTTTCAGGAGTATAACAACTACACAGAAAATTTGTTTAGAATCGTTTGAAAGTAAGAAGATATATAAAAAGTATTAAAGATAAAATGAAAAGTTTTTAACCAAAACCAAGTAAATACAGTTTAGCACAAAGATAAATAAAACAATGAACATAACAATTTTAAGACTCAACTATATGACTAGCCCCGATGGAAACATAATACTCATTTCAAAGAAACAAAAGCATATGTTATTTAAACTAACTTGTACACAGGCTTTTACTTAAGTATGCTAAAAATCTCAATTATTATTATTATACAAACGGTCTGAAAATGTCATAGAAAATCTATGCTTACTTGTTAAGTACTCCTTCCCTTAAAGCCTGTAAAGATATTCGAGTAACGTTAATTGAGAGTACCATCAATGGAAACTGGGAATAATTATCATGACTAAGTAGAAAAATTTCACGGGCGAGTGGGAAAGTTTCTTCATTGGCTACCAGATACAAGGCCTGAACTAGACCTAAAAGACCAACTCCCCTTAGATCTGTTGCTGGATCCACGCCCTGAAAATTTATTTCGAGAAATGTCGTCAAAATGGAATTAATGAATGAAGAAGACAAACAATATCCAAAATTTCTTATATGAAAAGATTGAACTACAATATGCAATCTTGATATGAAAGCAATAGTCGTCTTTAGCTTTATAAACGATATATATATATATATATATATATATATATATATATATATATATATATATATATATATATATATATATATATATATATATATATATATATATATATATATATATATATATATATATATATATATATATATATATAGCTGGATGCAATTTAAATATTCAAAATTGTAAAAATATAAACATGATAGCACAGAGAACTACTTCGACAAGATGATCTACCTGAAATCCTATATGGTCCCAGTGGTTTCCATATCGTGGGCAATCCAGTCTTGTTCCAGTGAGTACTTTGTATACAGTGAGTAAAATTTGCAAATGCAATGGTTCATTATTGTCCAGTGGGCCTAAAGTAAAAAGGAAAATGCAAAAGTTATAACAGGATACTGAATTGAAAAATATGACACAAAATATTTGAAATTTATTTAAATTTAAAAAAAGATATTAAAATAAGTTTGCATTTGTAGGGTGTGTGTGTACTTTTAAGCTTTTGCAAAGGGATGCTTTTAAAAATCGCAAACCTTATAATGCAAATGATATGTCTGACCTTACTTTTTAATAAAAATGTTAACAAAAGTGAAATCGTAAAGTAATAATAATGAAACCATAATACCTTACTTACATTGTGCAATAGCAAACAGAAGATTTCTTTCTGGAATTAATTCTTCTTTTAACTTTTTGGGTCCAAATATTGACCTTATCAACCCATTCACTCCTTTCCTTTCCAATGTTGGTTTTATTGTTGGCTAATAATAATAATAATAATAATAATAATAATAATAATAATAATAATAATAATAAATAATAATAATAATAATCTCAAAAATAATAATAATAATAATAATAATAATAATACAGTAATAATAATAATAACCCATCCATACCATTACATGACTCATATCTTGAAGTGTGAAAAACTCCCAAACTTCATCAAAATCTGTCGGGGGAGTTATCTTCAGAGAAGGAGGAAACCCAGAAGTGGGCGAGGACTTTGTAGGAGAAACTCCCAAATGAGCATGATGAGGCAAATCATATAAGGCATCCAGTTTCTTTTTCGGACTTCCATTAAGTTTGGTTTTATCATCATTTATTACAGGTTCAATACACTGAACTGCATCCCACTCTTCTTCTGCATTTCTAAGTTCAGCTATAGCACTGAAAAAATAATAATATATATATATATATATATATATATATATATATATATATATATATATATATATATATATATATATATATATATATATATATATATATTATATATATATATAATATATATTATAATTTTATCATCATTCGAAAAAGACGAATATCGAATACATAGGAATTAACTAAAAAATATTCGTTCCCAGCCTCGAATTTTGCCTATCTAAAAAAAAAAAAAATTTCATCGATCTCCGAAATCATTTCAAACACTGTCAATTTAACTACAGTACATATTAAACAGCTACTGCCATAAATAATACGTAATACGCACTGTGTAGGCCTACATAAAGCTAAACAATAAAATTTAAAAAGAAAACTTTTGGATGAGAAAAACAATGATTGTTATTAAGAGCTTTATTTTTAAGGTTATAGGCTTTCGTAGGTAGGACGAATATATCGACGAATATCGGAAAAAAAATTACAGGGCGAATATCGGAAAAGACGAATACTGGAGGGGACGAATATGGAGTTCCACATATATATATATATATATATATATATATATATATATATATATATATATATATATATATATATATATATATATATATATATATATATATATATATATATATATATATATATATATATATATATATATATATATATATATATATATATATATATATATATATATATATATATATATATATATATATATATATATATATATATATATATATATATATATATATATATATATATATATATATATATATATATATATATATATATATATATATATATATATATATATATATATATATATATCAAAAGCATTCTTTAGAGAAGTGAACAGTTCTCTCTTAAAAATCTGAATATATAAGTTTGCTATATAGTATAATCAATTTATTAAACTGAAAACTTTTCAGATTTAATTTCTTGTATAACTTGGTAATAATGGTATAAAAATAAAAGTGATATAAAATAATAGTGAGAGTTTTATGTCTTCTTACTCATAGATTCATTTAAAAAATCTTAAAAATTTTTATTACTGAGAATGCATTTGATGTTGAATGAAATTTATGCTTCTAGATTTTCTTCAGAAATATATAGCAGTAATATATTTTATATAATTATGTGAGAGACTCTTTCTATAAACAAGATGAAATTTTATATGCATTAAGTATTAAAATTATAATGACCAAACTGTCATGAAAATTTAAAGATATTAAAAAATTAAAATAAAAAGTCAATAATAAAATATATATATATATATATTATATATATATATATATATATATATATATATATATATATATATATATATATATATATATATATATATATATATATATATATATATACCCATGAAAATAAAAGAAAAATAAATGAATTTAACATACTCGATATCATTTTGAGATTCAATTCGGAGACTGTTTTTGCTTCCAGTCAAAGGTGGTTGTGATTCCTTGTGGATTGGAGAGTCAAGCATCTGAAAAAGTTTCATCTCTAATAATAAAACTAATAATTTTTAATCTTTATTCATTTTTCAGGTAAAAAGTTATACATGCAAAAAATCATATACTTTACATGTATTAATACATTACTGAAATGGGCTTCTTGGGGGACGAATTCATCCTTTGAGCCCAATTAATACACAATCAATCATTTTTAAATATGAAGTTTATAAATAAGCAACAAACATTGGATACTTAATTTTAAGTCATAATCATAACCTAAACTACCACCTTAAACATAATAATGAAAATAACTAAAAAATAATGACTAAAAATATTATTAAAATATCTGGAAGCTGATATTACAGTAATAAAAAAGACATAATAGAAATTATATAATAATAATAATAATAATAATAATGAAAATAATAATTAATAATAATGAATTTTCAATTGAGTTTGATTTACTTATTTTTACTTTATACATGTAATTCACCTCTGCCACTTGCATCATTTTTAACTTAACTATGACAAAATATGTTCATTCAACTGAGATCCTCGATCATTGTCTCACTAACCTGTCACTTATAATTTAAAAAATTTTATTTTCACTGTTTAATTTTTGTTTTGTAGCAATTACAAGGAAAGGTTAAGTAAAAATGTTTTTACCTACTATTATAGCACACTAATAAATACTATCAAGCAGGGGAAAACAAACCACATGTAAAAGTAAAATTTAATAAATCTTTTTATGAAACTATTTGATTTTTTTTTTTTTTAGTAAAATAGCCTTTATATTTCAATGTTTTGTGTAAAATATATTTAATATATGATAACTATATAACTAAAAAAAATTACCCTTTTTGGGCAGACTTTTTTTTTTTTTTTTTTTATGCCAAAATTTGAAATTTTTTCTAAAGTCTGCCCCTCATCCCTCCCCCCCAAAAAATATTTTAACAAAGATAAAATCTAAATAAGTGGATTTACATCAGAAAAACCAATAATTTGAAAATTTTCTTATGTGCAACAAAATGATTGGGTATAAAAAAACTTTTCAAAGGTTGTACAGTTGGGCAAGTTCTGCATTTTTTACTAAGAAAATTTTTTGTACACAATCATTTTAGTGCTGTGCAAGGTAAATTTTTAAAAAAATTTCCCATGCATAGCAATAAAATCATTTCATATGCAAAACATTGTTCTAAATAAAAAACGTACCTTCCACAACTATAATCCCCATCTAAAAGTTTCAACATTTGGATGGCTAGAAAAAATGATACATTCCTCAAACATTTTTTTTTGCAAAACATTTTTGAATTTTCCTGATTATGGGTATTCATGGGCATGCAGCATTCAATTAAAAAAAAAAAATTCAATTAAAACAAAATGAATACCAATGATTTAACTGTCTATTGGTCAATTATTAAGTCATTTTGACATAATGTGCTGAATATTTTGTATAAAATTCATTTAAAATTTATTCCCATGTCTAATTTTTTTTGAATATTTCAGTTAAAATATTTTTTTTTCCTTTAAATTTTGTTTTTGATAATCTATAATACTGGAGTTTCTAATTTCAGTTACATCCTGTAAGGAGTGGCTAAGCTTGCCTCAAACTAAATCATATCTTACCTTGGACTATTAAAAAATTTCAAGCATATTTTTATACTCTTCCATAATAATTTATAAAACTTTTAATCCACTTGATACATATCAAATCTTTTAAATTATATATTAAAGCTGCAAATTACAAAACATTTTAATTATAAGTTATACAGTAGCCTATATAAAAAAAAATCTGAAAACCAAAGTTTTTATTCAAAATAATATATTAATCTGGAAGATACAGAAAAAATGATGTTAAAAAAATATGGTACTCATATATTTATTTATATATATATATATCTATATAAACTGATTCCTGTCAAGATTTTATCTTAAATGTAAGGATTAGTACAGAAGTGGATTAAGTTAGCAGTATACAATAAGATTTGAAATGCAGTTTTTGTACTATCTGATATTGATAAACTATTCTAAAATGGAAACTTGGTCAATAAATGATATAACAACCTTATACTGATTTACAATTTCTTTTAAAAAATGTATATTGGACTACTGAATAGAATATGGAAAACTATGTACTACTCATATTCTTCTTAAAAATGTTTTATATGCTACTAAAAAGGCTTGATGTGCTACATGAAATAGTCAAATACACTTATACCATGGGTTGGGCATTTCTGATAAATGATTTCCAAATATTTATCTCTGTGTAAAATATGAAAGAATGAAAACTGAATAAGAAAAACAATGCAATAAATCTGATATTCAGTTCTTGAGTAGCTTTTATTTTATATATTTTAATAATTTATAGACAAATAGTTATCATTTATATAAAAAATGCTTTAATAAATATTACAAATTTCATTAAATATCTATAAAAGTTCTATATCATAAAATTTTTTAAGATCTAGGATTGTTAATATTTATAACTTACAAAATCATGATTTAAAGAAAACCATATATAAAAATTAAAAAAATTCATTCATTTTTTAAATTGATAGAAAAATATTATTAAACATATTAATTTCGTTTATTGTCCAAAACTACACTTAAAATAGCTTTCTGCGCAAGAACTATTACAAATCAAACTATGGTACATAAGCAGGATGACACCAATATGACCAAAGATATGACTTGGAATATTATAATGGTTAGAAAGTAAAGAACAATAACTCACATAGGAACATAGGAAAATAGAGACAGTTAGAAGCCACAAGGGCCTATCGAGACTGTCCCAGTCCAAACAAATAATAACAATAACAATACTAATACATGCATGAAAGACTAGGTCTATCCCATCCTAGTTATCAGTTCATTCATGCATAGTCATGCATAGATAAAAGTAAAACTAAACCCCATTACACATGCAATACTCAATGAACCATCACCCACTACAAAAAACTGCCATTAGGCTTAGTCATAGGTTGATCTGTTGATCCAAAAATTCATATATACCCGCCGATTTGGCTTAGTCAGATTATTCTATATAATACCCAAACCATCCATATATCTATCTAGCCCCTTTTTAAATTTGACAAGAGAATCAGTCAACAATCTCTTGTGGCAAGTCATTCCAAAAATTAAAATTATTATTTTTATTGTTTTTAGCAGTTTTTTTTTTTTTTTTTAAATTTTCAATCATTTCTCATAAAAAAAAAAAAAAAAAAAAAAATTTGAAAATTATAAATTTAAATTCAAATGTCATTTATTCATAACCGAATCACAGTCAATGAGATATATACAAATAGGAAAAGTTAAAATTAAAAACATTTGGCTAGAAATTAATATTGTATTCTGATTAGGTTAGATTTGTAATGATTGTTTTTAACTTTACATACAATTTATTATTAAACACAATCTCCTATTTATTTTACACTATACATCAGTGTGAATAAAATGAAGGTGTAAGAATGAAAATCAAATCAAGACACCAAGGATTGTAATGTAGCCCAGTTAGTTTGGACTAGTTTTTATCTCTAGTTTACCTAAAGCTCATAGTTTAATAAAATAACTATATAACTATTACTATTCACCAAGTTATTTATATAAACTAAAAAAAAACTGAAATTTTTTTTCATTTCACCGATTAATTACCTACTTGTAGGAATACTAAAAAATAATCGATATATCGGCATATCGATATTTTTAATTATCAACGTATCAATAAAAGTCATAGACTTATAAAAGTCTATGATAAAAGTCAATGATATTTTTTCATCGATATATCAACGTTGCTACTTTTCCGAATAATTTTAGAAACGCAGATATTTTTTATTTTACAGAATAAAAAAACGTTTCATATATATATATATATATATATATATATATATATATATATATATATATATATATATATATATATATATATATATATATATATATATATATATATTTTTTTTTTTTTTTTTTTTTTTTTTTTTTTTATTTTTTTAATTTTATTTTTTTTGATATTTTTTTTTTCTTTCGAAATCGATATATCAATATTTTTTTAAATATCAAGCATTCCTAGCTGTTAGTATAATCGTTACTAGAGTCCAGAATTTCAAAGTACCAACCATTGTTGCCAGGATATTTGGTTACCAAACTCTTAGGTAAAGAAAGCGAATGAGATCAAAGTTTAGTCAGACTTTGGTTTGCCGTATGATCAATTTAGTTGTAATTTGAGTCTTTTACAAACTAATAATAATAATCATAATAATAATAATAATAATAATAATAATAATAATAATAATAACAATAATAATTATAACAATAATAATAATAATAGGTAGAATCGTTGCTGGAATTATTAAGGTTGAAATTTAGAGTGCAAATCTTGCTGCGACTAACTGAAAGATTACTAAATCCGGATTTAAAGATCTTAATTCAAGAGTCTTCTCGAAAATCTGCCTTTACATCCTGCTACAGCAAGATTTTAAAAAACTGCAGAAAATGCAAAGAGAATGGCAGAAATTAATTTGGCAAGAAATAGTAATAAAGACCTGAAAAAGTTTTTTAGCTTTTATAAATTTAAAAGCAAGGATAAGAAAATTGGCCCAATTAAAATTGATGGGAATTTAGTAAGTTCAGATAAGGAATTGGTTAATATTTTCAATGCTTATTTTGCATCAGTGTTTACTGAGGAAAGGTTTGATAGCAATTTAGAGAGTAATAGTTCTAGTATGCATGTAATGAATAGGTGTACAACATTTCAAATTGAGTTAAATGAAATCGCATCCTTACTAGAACATATTGACCCAAATAAGGCAGCGGGTCCGGATGGTGTGTATGGTAGAATTCTAAAAGAGGGGAGTAGCAGTATTGCAAAGGCACTGTATTTGATTTTTAAGCGATCTATTGCTTTTGGAGAGGTACCTGAGGACTGGAAAGCAGCATATGTGGTGCCCATATTTAAAAAAGGTAGTAAGGAAGATTTAGGGAACTATAGGCCAGTTAGTTTAACATCTCTGGTTGTGAAAATTTTGGAAAAGTTACTGAAAAGTCATATAGAGAAGCATTTAGATGATAACAAGATACTATATAACTCCCAGCATGGCTTTAGAAAGGGTAGATCATGTCAGACAAATCTACTAGAATTTATGGAATATATTACTGAATGTATAGACAGGGGTGATCCAGTTGATGTCATATATTTAGACTTTAGCAAGGCTTTTGATAAGGTACCCCATGTTAGGCTGATGCAAAAGTTGTCGCAGTATGGTATAGATGGAATGGTACACAATTGGATTAAAGAGTGGTTAAAGAACAGAAGGCAGTGTGTATTACTTAATGGTAATAAGTCATTATGGGAAACGGTGAAGAGTGGGGTACCACAAGGTTCTGTGCTGGGACCACTTTTGTTCCTTATATATATAAATGATTTAGACAAAGGTCTTAAATGCAAGGTTTCTAAGTTTGCAGATGATACCAAAGTGGTTACCTCAGTAAGGAATAATGATGGATGCATAAAGCTTCAAGGTGATCTAGATAGACTTCTTGGTTGGGCAGAGAGGTGGCAAATGAACTTTAATAGTAAAAAATGTAAAGTTCTTCATGTAGGTTACTCAAATGAAGGATTTAATTATGAAATGAATGGGGAGTGGCTTGAGACTGTGGACCAAGAAAAGGATTTAGGTGTGATAATTAGCAGTAATCTGAAGGTGGGTGATCAATGTTTGGAAGCAAGGAATAAAGCTAATAAGATGTTAGGTATAATTAATCGCAATGTAGTTTACAAGAGCAAAGAGGTTATAAGCAAACTATATAATAGCTATGTCAGGCCAGCATTAGAGTATTGTGCACAAGTTTGGGCTTCCTCATTTAAGAAAAGACATAGATATGCTGGAGAGAGTACAACGTCGAGCAACAAGGATGATTTCTGGCTTTGAAAATAAGAGCTATGAAGAGAGGTTGAAGGAGTTAGGAATGTTCTCAGTTGAAAGGAGATTTCTCAGAGGGGATATGATACAAGTTTACAAAATATTTGCATCTGACAGTAATACAGAGATTGAAAAATACTTCATAGTGGACCATGGAAGAGTAACTAGAGGACATAACAAGAAAATTAAAAAGAAGCCATGCCATCTCGATCTAAGAAAATACTGTTTCAGTAATAGAGTTGTTAATTTTTGGAATGACTTGCCACGGGAGGTTGTTGACTGTGATTCTCTTGTCAAATTTAAAAAGGGGCTAGATAGATATATGGATGGTTTGGGTATTATATAGAATAATCTGACTAAGCCAAATTGGCGGGTATATATGAATTTTTGGATCAACAGATCAACCTATGACTAAGCCTAACGGCAGTTTTTGTAGTGGGTGATGGTTCATTGAATATTGCATGTGTAATGGGGCTTAGTTTTTCTTTTATCTATGCATGACTATGCATGAATGAACTGATAACTGGGATGGGATAGACCTAGTCTTTCGTGCATGTATTAGTATTGTTATTATTTGTTTGGACTGGGACAGTCTCGATAGGCCCTTGTGGCTTCTAACTGTCTCTATTTTCCTATGTTCCTATGTTCCTATGAAAATCTTTACTTAATTTTCGTGTAACATCACTGAAACAAATAACAACTGAACTAAATATATATCAAAATATAATTTAATTAATCAGTTAACTAAAATAATCAATATTACTAAAAATTTATTATAAAGAAGGTCTTGGCCTAACTCTTCGATGCTTGTTTACATTACATGACCATTCAAGATTGCTGCAGCGATCAGAATATTGTTGTAGCAGGATTCATGGAACATGATTCGTGAAGCTCTTAGTTTGAAGAATCTTCAACTTCTGCAAAGAAGTTAATCTTGAACGTGGAACAAACCCCTTATTATCTAGAACACTTCGCTTCAAAAATCCCAAATGTCTTTTAAAGAATCTTGGGTGCATTTCACCAAAGTTTACTTTGATTTCACTAAAAAGATTTTTACAACTTTTTAAGAGAAATACCCCAAGAATCAAGACCTTCAAATCATGATCTGATAAAAATTTTGTTTAGATTTGCATCCTAAAATTTCTTTTAATTTTCATTGCAACGAATCGGGAATGGGAACGTTATGTATAAAGACGTTTGTTAGTTGTTACTACTTACTTCTGTAAGTAATCATTGATGTATTGTAAAAGTTTGCCTTCAATCCTCTTGCAAAATACTCCTTTCGAATCAGATTGGGTTATTACTATCTCAAATAAGCCTTCCATCTCATTTTTATTTATTTTATATATATCAATTATCATATTCGTTCCCAGATAAGAAGAGGATGAAAGTTTACCTAAGTATTGTGGCATAATGATATAATAGTTATTGACTTGTATATTTGAACTTGAAGCTAGAGACTAGTTTGATCCCTTACATGGATCTTAGGAAGAAACTCCTTGAAATTTCTTTCTTCAAATAGTAGGGCAATGCCCATGGAAGTATGAGCTTTTTATTATATATACATATATATATATATATATATATATATATATATATATATATATATATATATATATATATATATATATATATATATATATATATATATATATATATATATATATATATATATATATATATATATTTTATTTTTTTTTTTTTTTTTTTTTTTTTTTTTATTATAAATAATAGTATTTTAATATATGTGCATATGAATATTTAGTTAATTATTAAATATATATTTAGTTATATTAATTAAAATAAAAAATGTCAAATTCAGTATTTAGATCAACAGGGAGTTTAGTTTCAAAGTTTTATACATTAAAGCCAATACAGTTAGGTGCTGAAGTTCATGGTATCAATTTACAGAAGGATGTTTCTGAAGAAGGTTAGTGATAAATAAATAAGTCTATAACGTTATAATGTAAACGTGTCAAGGTAGAAAATTTATTTATAAATGCTTAAAGGTACTATTCAATCAGATTTTTTTTTTTATTTTTTTTTTATAGTAGGAATATATTTAAATCATTGTTCTTATAATTTTTCTGTTAAAATATTTATTTTAAGCTAACATAAAATATTTTTTTTTTAATAGGGTTATGCCTGGTAACTTAAAAAAAAATTTACATTAAAAATTAAAATGTTTTAATTTAAATTTTCATTCATAAAGTACTTAGTTGTGAAAGTATAAATATTATAAATATAAAGTATAAATATTAGTATTAATATTAGCTTAAATATTAACTTATTGAGCATATTGAATTTTCTTCCCCTCACTTTTTTTTTTTGTTTTTTTTTTTTTTTTGTTTTTTTGTTTTTTTTGCCAGCAATTCAAACTATTAAAAATGATGTCCTTGAACACCGACTGCTGATTTTCAAGGTATATATATATATATATATATATATATATATATATATATATATATATATATATATATATATATATATATATATATATATATATATATATATATATATATAAAATAGTAAATTTAGCACCACATTGCACTTTCTATCAAAGGAAGAAACTTATTGTTGCACAACATTTCGTAGAATGTTTCATTGTTATTTTAAATGTGAATTTAACTTTGGAACACCTTTTTCATTTTCCAAATAAATAACTCATATATACAGATACAATTAACCATGATTATTATCAAAGTTCATTGTTAAAACTTTGCTATAATTGAACATAGAAATGCATAGGTAACTAAGGAACTGGTTCAAGAACCTTTCAGCTGTTCAATTTCATAAACATTTTTTTAAGCGTAATTAAAAGTGATATAATGAATGATAGTGAAAGTGGATGAAATATATTTCCAACAGTTTATTTAAAATTAAACACCTTTGACACAATCCGATAATACATAAAATTGTGTGAAAAATAATATATTTCTATGAATTTATTTCTTTGAAAAATACTGTTAGATAATCAAGGTTATACTTGTGTATTTCGAGAAATTATTTAGTTTATAAAATGAGTTACTTAGGAACATGCTATTCAAAACCTTGTTAATTAGGACTTTACTCTATATACAGAACCAGATATATATATATATATATATATATATATATATATATATATATATATATATATATATATATATATATATATATATATATATATATATATATATATATATATATATATATATATACTTTCTAATAAAATTTGTTTATAGCTAATATTTCATGAGGCAATTTATTTATTGAAATGCTTATTTATTTTATTATGCTGCAGTTTTTAGTCATTTTCATGAGATAAGGGATGAGAAATCAGACACTAGATATCATGTTGTCATGGGATGTTTTTGTTTTTATATTGAAATAGATAAATTTGTAATGAACTTATTTATAAGAAGAAAAAATTTGTAAGTTATTTTATATATTGAAGTTAATTCTTAAAAATAGAAAAAGAAAAAAAGGACAATTTTAAATATTTTTAGTCTTTGTAATTTAAAAATTTAAATTTAGTGTTTCATTGTAAAGTTGGATATTAAGTTTAACAACTATTTC
The DNA here is from genome assembly GCA_009176605.1 of Armadillidium nasatum. Taxonomy (NCBI): domain Eukaryota; kingdom Metazoa; phylum Arthropoda; class Malacostraca; order Isopoda; family Armadillidiidae; genus Armadillidium; species Armadillidium nasatum. Next base: position 3,901 of record SEYY01024461.1, on the reverse strand, counting down.
ACATGCAGTATGTCTGCCATATAGGACCAAGGAATCATCAGTGGAGATAGACATGTCGAAATAGCCAAATGGTTTGCAGAACCTGATTCAACTTTTTATAAACATCCAAAATCTCCTCATCCAGATGTTTTCAGAGTGTCCAATGATCGCACAGAAGGTTGCACCAGTGAGTAGAAATTTATAAATGTTTTGATTTTTATGGTATGCCAAATCAAATATATATATATATATATATATATATATATATATATATATATATATATATATATATATATATATATATATATATATATATATATATATATATATATATATATATATATATATATATATATTTTTTTTTTAGTCTGGTGGATAGGCAAAGGACCACAGTAGATCCCCCAATTAGAGAAAAATCCAAAATCAGTTAAATCAAAGGCTGACATGCCACCCAACACAGCATTTGAAATGTGAGGCAAAAAGAAATGGAAATAGGATGAAGAACAATCCATAATTTTCCAGTAGAGTACATGTAAGAGCGAACATAGCGATTAAGTTCTTAGAGTTTGGAAGAGAAGTATCTGTAGTAATAGCGAACATGTAAAGAGAGTGATGTAATAATTTAATGTTCAGAAAGGGATTGGAATGTTATTGACAGCAGAATTGAAAAGGTAAAAAACCCAAGACTATTTTTTCGAGAATAAGTGTATGAGTGAAACCAACCCTGATATAACAATCCTATGAAGAATAAGCAGCTGAAGTGTTAGACAGAAATTTTGAAGGAGACAATTTCTTGACATCTGAACAGCACTCAATATTGCGAAGCATTTTGCTAACTTACCCAATCTTTTTTTATTAGAAATGTATATAAATCTCCTTTAATTATAAATACTTTAGACAATAATCTTATCTTTCATGTAAAATACCTACCAAGATGTAATTATCAAACACTATTTGAATAGTAACAGGTTCAAAATTATTGTCTCAAATTAAAAACAGGACATATAACTTAGTTGGTGTTTTACTTTAGGTTGTAGCCTTGACGTCAAAATAGTAGCTACAAAATTAATTTTTATTCATTTTTATTCTATCGCTTGAAGAAGGTGATTCAGTTGAAGAAACGAAAGCTAGTGACAAATTTACTTATCTTTTTTTTTGAACATTTGAACTTTGTACATAACTTTGATTTTTAACTTTGGTATATATATATATATATATATATATATATATATATATATATATATATATATATATATATATATATATATATATATATATATATATATATATATATATATATAATACTAATAGATAATGTATTTCAGATGTTGGGCGAACAGGATGGCACATTGATGGAAGTTTCCAGGAAGCACCATTTTCTTATTCACTCTATCACATGGTTGGTTCATTTTTAATAATTCAATTAAAGTATAGGATGTGTAATAGTTTTAAATGATCATATACAAATTGGATTGTAAAAAAAAATTTGATTTATTTAATGTTTAAATTAAATTGTAGGTCAGTGTACCCATATTTGGACCAACTGTCTTTGCTCCTTTAACAGAAATTATAGAGGAGCTTCCTCAATCTCAAAGAGAAAGGTGGGAAAGACTTTATATGATGAGTGATAGAAGAACCGGACCTGTTCACCCGCTAATATATTCCCATCCATTATCAAAGAAAAAGGTACAAGTTTATTTTGGATAATAACTGTACATGCATATTTTTTTTTTTATATTAGTAAAGAGAATAAAAATATCGTGTTGTAATTCTGTGTTTTATGTTTATTGAAAAATCATAAGAGATTAGTTTTTTTTTTTTTATTACAGGTGTTGTGCTTCCATCTTGGAATGACTGAATCTTTCATTTGGGACTATGGAACAAAAGATGAACGAGTGACCAAGGAAGAGGAAACGTATAAAATTATTCAAGAAATACACCACGAGTTTGTGAAAGATAATAAAAGAAGACAGTATGTTCATCAAGTATTTATAGTCTTGTTCTTTTTTAAAAGCTTTAACCACCACTCACTAAGGAAATAGTATAAAATTAAAAATAACTGAATTTTTTTGGTTCATACCTAATGCTAACATTTTGGGCTAGCATACCCACGTTCTTTGAAATGGTGGTTAAATTCGGCATGAGATGCAAAAGATGGTAGAAAATTCCACAGAACAGAGATAGCTGGGAAGGAGCAGGCAGTGCATCAAAGTATCTGGAATTTCTGACCTCCACACCAAATTTATAAGACATTACACTCCCTGTTCTATGAAGATGTGGAATAAAGTGTGTGACCAGGTCCGTTGACCACCTAATGCTATAGGACCATATATATATATATATATATATATATATATATATATATATATATATATATATATATATATATATATATATATATATATATATATATATATATATATATATATATATATATATATATATATAAAAAAGCACGTTTTGTTGCAAAGGTTAAAAGTCGAGGGAGTTTAAAACTACTCTTGCCGACCGTATCCAAAGCGGGTGGAACTGTAACTTCAAACTCCTCCAGATGTTGGACCAGTACTTCCCTAAAAAGGCGACAGAGGCCATTGTATAGTGGGAGGTAACTTCGGGGAGAAGAAAATGTCTAACAAAATTTCCAGCTCTTTGATGATGACCTATCCACCACTGCGATATGAAGTTTTTGTATGTGTAGAGACCAAGGAAAGAGTATTGAGACATCGGCATTAAAATGAATAGATTTAGAAAGAGCAGCTGTATGTATAATGAATAAGAAAATGGAAGACAAAGCTTTAAGGGATATCGTTATTTGCAGGGAAGGAAGCCTGGGTCCTCCATCAAAAACTTTGGATATTAAAATATTTAAAGAAAGCTAAACATGTAATAAAAACAAAATGAGACTCCAAAAGTGAGTGGGTTTAGAGGGCAGAGCTTACTGCCATTCCTTTCTAAAAGTTTTAGATGTGTCAAATGCGGCAACACTGACTTTATACTCAAGATCATAAATTAGTAAGAAAAAATATACAACTAGTTGACCTCAAACATCGAAACCATACTGATATTAGAAAGAAGGCAATGAGATTCCAGATTGTCTGGGAAATATGAGTAAAAGATGGTTTTAGAGAGAATACAAGTGATATATTTATATAGGGCGATAGTTAGGAGATTCAGAAACGCTACGTTTCAGCAAGATCAGTTGAACTTAAGCACGTTTCGTTGCGCTACTTGTCTTCAAACGTTATAGATGTCAGGTCCACGTTCACTCGATAATATTTTATCTTGGAATACGTTATGGGACACCCGAATAGAAGGAGAAAGAGAAGTTTTACCAATTTGCCCAATGTTTAGTTAGATGAGAAAAAAAAAAACTTTACGAGAGTTGCATTTTCTGTTAGAATGTTAGTGTTGGCTATTAATCTGTCAAAGTGAATAAGAGATGGAAATTATTTGAGACGTTTTTGTTAACGGGTTAGATTTTTTTTTAGAAAAGGAACTGAGGAGGACCTCTCTTGCTTCTAGTGAAAGAATGCATATTCAGTCTGGTAATATCGCTTCAACAATTTAGAGCTATTTTAAAATTAACTACAAGAATTTACCCATTCATGAAATGAATTGCTTATGATCTGAGTGGTTTGAGGACTGATTTTGCAAAGTTTTCTGAATACTTTGAGAAACTCTTTGGTGTAACATGAAATTTTAAATTAGGTATGCTGAAAACCTGGATATATATATATATATATATATATATATATATATATATATATATATATATATATATATATATATATATATATATATATATATATATATATATATATATATATATGAAATTTTCCAAACTTGCACAGAAAAAATTCAGATTTTCATAGAAAATGATATCCCTTCTCAAAAACGTATTTTGGTTCACTTTTGAAACTGG
>SEYY01024460.1:80000-87206 GCA_009176605.1 Armadillidium nasatum | reverse complement strand
ATCATCTTGATAATATTTTGATAAATTTTTAAAATTTTCATCAGATAGATTTGATGCTAGTTTAGCCAGAGATGAAGACATGAATCTGAAACTATCGATAAATCTCAACTCCATATTAATCGATTTTGAAACGGTAATTTCACCCACTTTTATATACTGACTGAAACTTATATAAGTTTCATCTGTTTGAGGGATTGCTTTCAATTGTCCATCTACTAAACCGAAATCTTTGACAAATAAATGAGCATCATATTTAGATAAGTTATGCATTATTATTGGAACAAATTTTGGTTCTCGAATTTGTAAATTACAACTTCTATGAGCAGGTCCTCTATACTCTCCTGTTAAGTGATTATGATCTCTTACTTTAAAATCGTTTTCTGTATATTCTCTTTTGCATACATAACAACGATCAGAATTTTGATGGCTTATTTTCTCTTCTGAAGTTAAATTCATTGGCTCGTTTATTTGTAATAATTCATAAATTCTTTTTGATTCTGAAATTAAATATTCTACAAACGTTTTAGATGCATTTTCTCCTTCATATATTTTAAACTTTGAATATTCATCCACATCACATTTCGTATAACAACACCAACTGTTTGGTCGATGTTTCTGTAAGTTAATGGTATAAGATTCTTTTGGATTTGGTTGAGTGGTATGTATTTTTTGTAAGGTGCTTTCAAAATCCGCATATATAACAAATGGATGTTTGAATTGTTTATAATGAAGTCTAAATTGTACTTGACCTTCTGATAATTCCATTCTTACCGGTGTATGAATACTGCATTCTGGTAAATGTTTATCTAATAATTCTTTTTTATAAAAGCTATGTAAGCAGAATCGACATGGATAAGTTTTATTTTCATGCTTCTTATTTATAAATGGACTCAAATGTTTCATCAGTAAATAATGCGTATTTTCATTGTCTGATATTAAAAGTAAATCAACATGTTTAGTTTTCTCAACTTTAGTAATTCTTAATGGATATAATATTTCTTTTTCATCAAGTCCAAATACGTTAACAGACACATCGTTTTGGTTCTCAAATTTACTTATCTGTTTTAATTGAACTGGGAATTCTATTCCTTTCCAATTATATTTTTTAGATGCTTCTCTTACTTTTGTTGATAATCTATGCACATTATCTTCATCTAAACATTCAGATCTAGCTATACACCATTTGAAACATTCATTATCCATTTTTATTTTGAATATTAATCAATCCAAATTTTGGGTTCTTATATTTTGATGGAGTTTCAATATATGAAGAAGCTCTTAATGGTTTATATTTAGCAACTTTTATTTCAAAATCTAAAAGTTTTTTAATTATCCATCCTGATCCTTTTCTCGTAAATTTACATATTTTTTCTTCAATTTTATTAATCATAACGTGAATAGTATCTTTTATTTGAGAATTATTTGTTATACTTGTCATAGAACCGCTATTAAACCAATTATTTATCATTTGTTTTCTTCCATCAGGTAAATTTTTATAGAATTCAACGTGAAGAGAAAGACTTAATTTTAAATTTTTCCAATTTTGGTCTTGAATTTTATTTTCAATTGTACTCATCATATTGTTAATAAATGTTCTAGGGTCAATTATATTTATATTTGTATAACAATAGGCTTTAAAATTACCTTGAATTCCTTCTCGACAATTTTTATAATCACATTGCATTGAATTTCTTTGATGAATCTTACTTTTCTCGTGAATTTTAAGGTTTAGAACACTTTTATTACACATTGAGCATAATTTCTTTTTATCATCAAAATAATTCAAATTAAGCAATGATTGATTTGTATTTTTCATATGTTTATTACTTCTTACATGAATTTTAAAATTTTTAATTTTAGTATTACAGATCTCACAAGTTGTCATTTTATTATAGATTTTTTTATTATAAGTCAATTTTGGATTTTGCTCATTCTCAGATCTTGCCATTTTATTATAGATTTTTTTATTATAAGTCAATTTTGAATTTTCAACTTTCTCAGATCTTGCCATTTTATTATAGATTTTTTTATTAAGTCAATTTCGAATTTTCGTTATTCATCTTTGATTTTAAAAAAGGAGATTTTTCTTCTAAATCTTTTATTCTTCTTGAAAATCGTTCTTTATCTAAAATGACAGAAGTTAGCTCATCATTTGTTCTATCATAATTATCCATCTCAAAAATGTAATTATTTTGTGAAAAGGTAACTTTCTTTTTATATTTGTTCATTTTTATTTCCTTATTTATTATAGGAAAAATAAAAAAAGTATTATTTTTCCTAAAATCTAATCAATCTCATCAAGTTCTTCAATTTTACTCTCATGCAAATTTTCTCTATCTTTTGTATTTTTTAAAATTATCTTTAATAATTTTTTTCCTAATAAAACTACCTTAAAAATAATAACAAATTCGAATTCCTCGTGCTCGATAATCTATAAATTCATACCTTATTTTTTTCTCTATCTTACGTAGAACCGAATATTTAAACATGTTTTTTAAAATTGAAAATGTATTTTTCAAATCCGTAGATTTTTTTCAGAACTTCCAAAAAAATTTAAATTTAAAAAATTGGTTTTAAAAAAATGAAGGAATTAAATTCGAAAAGTTGTAGCAGATTTTTATGATCTTTTAATTTTCCGATCTCGCTATGTTCTATACGAATCTCTAAAAAAATTTCGAATTTGAGATCTAAGGCATTTATTTTCATCCAGAATTTTTTTTTCCAGATTTCCAGAAAAAAAATTGAAAACATATATTTAGTTACCTAAGATTTGTTTTGAAGTAAATATTTTGTGACGTCATTACTTTAAAACTTAGCTAGATACATTATTATATTATTATTATTATTATTATTTTTATCTTGTTGTCGTTTTTTACTGTTTAGTGCACTCGAAGTGCACTGTTTTTCTTCTTCTTGTTATTCTTTGCTCTTAATTAAATTTCATTTAAAAAACTTGTATCCGTCTGGGATTGAACCCGGGATCTCTGAGTATTGAGTCCGTTATTATAACCAATAGACCACGAACGACTGTAAGATCAACGAATTTAAAACTTGTACTGTTTTTAATTATAATTATTATTGTCTTTCAGCTTCTCGAATAATCTAGAATATTTTAGAGTTTCAATACAAGTCTTGGCCACGCCTTTCTTTACTCAGTCTATATAATGGCGGCTTTAGAAGGGGACGTTGATGTAGATACTTTAATAACTAAAAATCTTTTAATATGTAAAGATAAAATGTTGATTAAAGAAAGTTTACATATATTAAATAATGAAGAGAAAATATTTTTAAACAATATGTTATTAAAGATTATAAAAGAATGTCAGTCTACTAAAATTAATGAAAATATTATTGAAAGTAAAATAAATACAGATGATAATAAAATACATGAAGCTTTGAATGAGTTATTAAAAGATTTACCCATAGTTTGTGATCATAATAAAGAATATAATTATGTTAACGAAATTCATGATCAAATAAAAAATAAAACATTAGATATAACCAATATTAAGGTAACAAATTTCATCTTAATAAATGGTGAAAAAAATTTGCATCTGTTGCCATTATTTGCTTCTTTCGTTAGAGGAAGTTTTTATAAATTTCTTAAAAGCAAGGGAGTAAAGGATAATGAGATAATATTTCAATGTAATATTAGTAGAAGACAATTGTATAATTATTTGTCGTTTAATAATATTATAATGAAATACAAGTCACTTTTAAGAATCAGCTTACCATTCACCACAATAGTTAAAAATTTAACTACGATTATAAAATTTATTGAAAGCAATGATAAATTTAGAGATTTTTTTAAAAACTCTCGCCCCTTCTAAATACCATTATGTTAACTCATTTCTATTGATCCTATAATAAATTTTTTATTAATATAGGATCGGTAATTTTTTCAATTAAAATTATTAAAAAATATAAGTAAGTTTACTTATAGAAAAATTTTAAAAAATAGTTTCCCATTAAAATATGTTTTCTGCTCTTTTGCAATAGAAAACGTAATATATATCATTGTTAATTCGGGTAACTATTTTTAACAATGATACATATTACGTTTCCCAGATATTAAAGCTAAAAGTTTTGGAAGCCATTTAAAACATTCTTTCAATAACATTTTACAACATATTACAAGGTAATTTTCAGGTAGATTGGGAGGGTGTTCCGGTACCATCGTTTTTACATACTATATATATATATATATATATATATATATATATATATATATATATATATATATATATATATATATATATATATATATATATATATATATATATATATATATATATATATATATATATATATATATATATAAATTAAACAAATTTTTTTTTTTTTTTTGAATATTTAGTAAAAAACTATTAAATGATCCCAAAAAATAATGACATAACTATTATAAATTAAACAAAGAAGCAGCATATTAACACTATATGAAAGAATGTGAGAAAATAAACACATATTAAAATCAATTTGGACAAATTGTTGGTTGGGAAGTACTCAGGGGAATATAAACAAAAATATATATAATAAAAAATACATTTGGTGACAGTCATAATAATAAATTAGGAAAAAGCAACAAAATGATAAATTAGAGGATAAACAAGTGACTACATATCCTGAACTAAAAACGCTCAGAGACGTACAGAAAAAATGGCATCCATGCACAAAAAATAACAATGCACACACATGCACCCCTATATATATATATATATATATATATATATATATATATATATATATATATATATATATATATATATATATATATATATATATATATATATATATATATATATATATATATATATATATATATATATATATATATATATATATATATATATATATATATATATATATATATATATATTATATACATATACTAATATGGATGGAAAATATTATTTAAAATGCCAAAGTACAATAAACGTATTTAAATAAGATATAATTTTCTTGTAATGTTATGTTTTGTTTTTAGTTTTTTGCAACATTCTCTTGATAATGACTTCAGTGCTAATTAAACCGAAACGTAGAGTTATGTTAAACTAATAACTGTATATCTCAATTATAGTTGATGCTGCATTCATTTTTTGCTATTCTATTCCTAATAAAGATCAAACTCAAAAGGAGCATATATCTATATATATATATATATATATATATATATATATATATATATATATATATATATATATATATATATATATATATATATATATATATATATATATATATATATATATATATATATATATATATATATATAGTGGAACTCCAATATTCGTCCCCTCCAGTATTCGTCTTTTCCTATATTCGCCCTGTAAGTTTTTTTTCCGATATTCGTCGAAAAATCAATATTCGTCCTACCTACGAAAGCCTATAACCTTAAAAATAAAAACTCTTAATAACAATCATTGTTTTTCTCATCCAAAAGGAAAATTTCTTTTTAAAATTATTGTGTTTAGCATTTATGTAGGCCTACACAGTGCGTATTACGTATTATTTATGGCAGTACGCTGTTTAATATGTACTGTAGTTAAATTGTACAGTGTTTGAAATTGATTTCAGAGATCGATTCTAGATTTAATTTTTTTTTTTTTGTTAAAGAATAGATAGGCAAAGTTCGAGGCTGGGAACGAATTAATCCATTTTTAGTTAATTCCTATGGGAAAAAATTATTCGATATTCGTCTTTTTCGATATTCGTCATCCTCTCAGGAACGGATTAATGACGAATATTGGAGTTCCACTATATATATATATATATATATATATATATATATATATATATATATATATATATATATATATATATATATATATATATATATTATATATATATATATATATATATATATAATACTCATAACATACTAATATGGATGGAAAATATTATTTAAAATGCCAAAGTACAATAAACGTATTTTAATGTGATATAATTATCTTGTAATTTTATGTTTTGTTTTTAGTTTTTTGCAACATTCTCTTGATAATGACTTAGTGCTAAATTAAACCGAAACGTAGAGTTATGTTAAACTAATAACTGTATATCTCAATTATAGTTGATGTTGCATTCCTTTTTCCTATTCTGTTCCTAATAAAGATTAAGCTCAAAAGGAGCATATATATATATATATATATATATATATATATATATATATATATATATATATATATATATATATATATATATATATATATATATATAATTGAAAAAAAAAACTTAGAGAAAATCTATCGGTTAGGGAAAAACCAGTTCCATGATCAGATTACAGCTCGACATGTCCCGGTACACAGTTTTTGAAGGAGTACAAACTAAATGGAAGTATGGAAACAGTAAGGACAGTGTTTCAGGCTTGAGCAAAGAGGTTAAATCTGGAAATTGAGAGAGTTGTAACAGAAAAAAAGATGAGACTGCTATAAAAAGACTAGTTCGCACGAACTCAGCAAAAGAGGAAGTATGCTACTAGAGACTAGAAGGGCATTGTTCGTTGTTACAGCAATAGTTTAAGGAAAAGGAATCGATAGTTTGACGGATAGAAAGAGGTTGAAGATTAAGTAAAAACAGTTAAGCCGAAAAACCCTAGACCCCACCCACACTTACAAAGGAAGATGTAGAAGTGAAACCATTCCAGATATGGGATGTACTCTATACAAGGAAAAATGTTTCTCCTGGAAAGAATAAAGAACTGGTGCGGCATGAAGTTCTGAAGGCAAGAGAAACAATGTGATGTTTCCAAGAATATTCTCGAGAGAAGGGTATATCAAGAATATTGAGAAGATTAGAATGTTTCAATTGTTGTATTTCTCTATTATGATGATGTGTGAAAGAGAGTAGAGTAATGAGATGAAGGAACCGAGGTTTGATGACATTGAAATATTAAGGAGTTCTCTGTCCTAATTAGAAAACGAGAAAGATCAGAGGTAACTTCCTTAAAGGACATCCTCCTAGTATAAGAAAATTGTGGTTGAGTGATACGCCTTTCAAAATAGGAGTAACTGAGGATAGAGGAGATCATTAATTAAAGGTAGAAAGGGTTGGAAAAGAACATTACTCTAAAGGACATCACTTTTGATAGACTTAATGTATGAGTAATGGGCTAGTGGCCGTCTGAAACATCTGATACAGACCGATGTGCAAGAAAATCAGAGAGAAGGTTAAAGAAATTGCAGATGCCGAAAAAAGAAAATGAAAGTCAAA
>SEYY01024460.1:55000-67500 GCA_009176605.1 Armadillidium nasatum | reverse complement strand
TATATATATATATATATATATATATATATATATATATATATATATATATATATATATATATATATATATATATATATATATATATAATAATTATAATAATAAAAAAAAAAAAAAAAAAAAAAAAAAAAAAAAAAAAAAAAAAAAAAAAAAAAAAAAAAAAAAAAAAAAAAATTTAAAAATTTTTTTTTTTTTTTTTTTTTTTTTTTTTTTTTTTAATTTTTTTTTAATTAAATAAAAATATTGAAAACTTTAAACTTTAATAAGGAATTAAAAAATAAGATTTCATTTATTAAAATGTAGTTTAAGTTGAGAACCTTGAAAATACGCACACGTGTGCGTGTTTGCGTGTGTTCGTACGTGCGTCAGTGTGTGTAGGTATGTGTGTATGTTACTTTTAAGGTTATGATGATTAGATCCATCATCTATTATAATAATCAAAATAATAATAATACAAATAATTGTAAGTTAATAATAATAATAACACTGGTCAAAAAAAAAAAAAAAAAAAAAATTTCTGGCATGGACTTTAAGAACAGTTTTAGACTAATTTGAGGGTGCTGAATTCGAATCTGATCTTATATTTTCTCTATCACATCAAGTTTTTGAGCTATAGGTATATATCCCATTTTCATGAATTCCAAGAATGAATTATCCTTCTATTCAGTAGTGTAGCAAAAGGGGCAGGATTATATGGTTTACTTTCTGCCTTGTCAATGTAAAAGGTTTCAATAAGAAAAACAAGCAATATTTGAAATACCCAAGAATCCCTTCAGCTATTCGACCGGTTGCCCATAGTGAAGAAATACCTGTACCAATCTTTACTAAGCTTCCAAAAATTGATGACACAGATCTCTGCTCACCTTCTTCTAGTGATGAAGAAGACACTACAGATATTTTTCAGCCATGTGATGAAGATTGTAACAAACCAATTCTGTTTACTCAGTCGGCTTTGAATGATTTGGTTAGAGATCTTTATCTACCAAAAGAGTCTGCTGAACTGTTGGCTTCAAGACTACAAGAGAATCGAATGTTGAAACCCGGCACAAGCGTCTCATTTTATCGTAACAGGGAAGCAGAACTGCGCAAGTACTTCCATTCAGATGGCCAGCTTGTCTATTGTACTGATGTAGAAGGGCTACTTCTCTTTATGGGACTTCCAGCAATATGATTCACGGGTTTGGAGGCTTTTTATTGATAGTTCCAAATGAAGTTTAAAATGTGTTCTGTCACACAATGGAAATAAGTATGCCTCTGTATCAATAGGTCATTCTGTAAAACTTAAAAGAAGAATATATATAACAATATCAAGATTGTTCTTGAGAGGTTGCAATATCATGTTCATGGGTGGTTAATTTGTGTCGATTTGAAAATTGTTAACTTTCTTTTGGGTCAGCAAGGAGGGTACACAAAATACCCTGTTTTCTGTGTTACTGGGACAGTAGAGCTGCAGCAGAGCATTGGGTGAAAAAAGAATGGCCTCAGCGACAGAGTTTGGCATCTGGCGATAAGAATGTCATCAATGATCCTCTAGTCGATAGGAAGAACATTGTCTTTCCTCCCTTGCACTTAAAACTTGGATTGATGAAGCAGTTCGTCAGAGCTCTTGATCACAGTGGGGAATGCTTCAGCTATATATGTTCAACTTTTCCTGGTCTTAGTGAAGAGAAGAAAAAGGCTGGAATATTTGATGGACCTCAAATAAGAAGACTTATGAGAGATGCAAATTTTATCACATCAATGAATGAGACAGAAAAAAGAGCTTGGAATGCATTTTGTAATAATGTGGTGCAAAGTTTTCTAGGGAATAAGAACAGACAACTATGAAGAGATTGTGGAAGAGCTACTAATGAGCCTGCGAGATCTTGGATGTAGAATGAGTATCAAGATTCATTATTTACACAGCCATTTGGACAATTTTCCGGAGAACCTTGGGGATGTGAGCGATGAACAAGGGGAGCGTTTTCATCAGGACATTAAAACAATGGAAAGAACGTTATCAAGGCCGCTGGGACTCACATATGATGGCGGATTATTGCTGGAGCTTGATGAGAGACAACCCAGAAGCTGTACATCAGAGATCAGCCAAGAAAAGAAAGTTCAGATAACTGCCATTTGCCATTGATCTGTGCACTATATATATATATATGTATTTTTCTATTTTAATTCTGTCAATATATCTGATTTGCTGTACATGAACTTTGTAATCTTTGTTTTTACTTGATTAAGAATATAAAAAATGTAGTACTAAATATCACGTGTTTTTATCGTGAAACCTTCCATATATAAGGTGATGAGTAATTTTCATCAAAAACTGAAAAATGACATATCTTGAAATCCTGATGTGATAGACAAAAACTGAGTTCATATTCGTAATCAGAAGCCAAAATTTAGTTAGAATCTGTTTTAAAACCTTTTGCCAGAAAAATCGTGTTGACCAGTGATAATTGTAATAATAATAATAATGTAAATTAAAATAGTAAACATAAAAATAGTAATGAAATAATAATGGAAATTCAAATGAAAATAATCCTTACGAAAATAATTGTAAAGATGATGATAATAATAATAATAATAATAATAATAATAATAATAATAATAATAATAATAATAATAATAATAATAATAATAATAATAATAATAATAATAATAATAATAATAATAATAATAATAATAATAATAATAATAATAATAATAATAATAATGTTTGTACAGTTGCCATTCAACTTCGTATAAAATAAACGGTCTTGAAAGAGGGGCCCAGTACGAATTCCGAGTGAAGGCCGAAAATATTCACGGGGTTTCCGAGCCATCAAAATCTTCAAACCTTGTCACCCTCGAAGATATGAGTGACTCCTTAAGTGAACTCAGCGAAGATGAAGATCGTAAGTATTGTCTTTTTATGAAGTATCTTCACCGCTTAATTGCTATTTTTTTTTATTTTTTTTTTTTATCACAATTAAAAACTTAAATATTTTATTTTGAGATAGTAATAAAACTTGTTCATTACATGATCGAGTAGCTTATATGTTAACGAATCGGACTAATATTGTAATAATCCACTTTTCGATCAATTAGAAATTCAAAGCCTCTATAGTTTTAAACTTCTAATAATGGAAGAAAATTGAAACTATTTTTCTATTTCTATTTTCTATTTCCACCTAATCGTTATCGTTGCAGTTCTTTCGTCTCCGTATAAACTAGGAAAAGTTCAGCTCGAACCTGGAGACTTATTTGAGAAAAAGTTTGATCAACATGAAGAACTGGGAAAAGGGCGATATGGGGTCGTTTACAGGGTATCTGAAAAGCAGACTGGGCATAGAAGGGCAGCCAAATTAATTAAATGCATTAAGAAAGAAGAAAAAGAAAAAGTAAGTGTTTTTTTTATTTATAGAAATTTTAATATTAAAATCAAAAATCGAAAATTAGTTTGAAAAGAATTACGTATTTTTAATTATAGTAGTTTTTGATATTTTTAATATTTTAAAAAGATTCAGTGATTCATAAATCTTAAGATTTTAGTTAATAATAATAAAAATAAATAATAATAATAATAATACATATTTCGTAATTTTCTAATAATTATTATTACTTCTAAAAGATCATCTGTTTATTTTTATATTCATTTAAATTTATTGAAAAGATTTCACAGAATCCGAATCCGAATCTGACTTAAGACTCTTTTATGCAAATATCCGAATCCGTAATTCAATATCCTATTCCGACTTGAACTTTTATTAAAGTGTCGTCTCTTAACTCCGAATCTTTTATAGAAATTTCGACTTAAGACTCCTCCAGACTAGGAAACATTTCAAGCAAAGTATAGAATCCGTATTCTTAACACCTTCAAAAGCCTCCGATTTTCATATCAAACTCTTATAAAGCTTCGTCTACCAACTTCAGCTTTTTAAATAAGTCCCGAAACAGACTTATCAAACATCCATCAAATCAAACA
This sequence comes from Armadillidium nasatum, assembly GCA_009176605.1. Lineage (NCBI taxonomy): Eukaryota > Metazoa > Arthropoda > Malacostraca > Isopoda > Armadillidiidae > Armadillidium > Armadillidium nasatum. The sequence goes on along the minus strand of SEYY01024460.1, from coordinate 63,548 downwards.
TCCATCAAATCAAACATCCAACATCAAATCAAACATCCATCAAATCAAACATCCAACAAATCAAACATCCAACAAATCAAACATCCAACAAATCAAACATCCAACAAATCAAACATCCAACAAATCAAACATCCAACATATCGAACATCCAACATATCGAACATCCAACATATCGAACATCCAACATATCGAACATCCAACATATCGAACATCCAACATATCGAACATCCATCAAATCAAACATCCCATCAAAACGTTGCAATTTTCAACTTTCAAATCTTCAACAATCTTCCAGACATACATACATACATACATACATACATACATACATACATACATAAACACACACACATACATACATGCATACATACATACATACTCAATCACTCTTCACCACTGATTTCAGTTTCCACTTATTATACATTTTCTGAGTTGCTAATCCTCCTCCTCACATATTATCATTCCAATCTCTTTTGTTACTTTTAAATTTGTCCATTTTAGGTGAAAGAAGAAATAGAAATCATGAATTCACTGAGACACAACAAACTATTACAACTCTTGGCAGCTTATGAGAGGAAGAAGGATTATGTTATGATTATGGAATAGTAAGTATTACATTTTTTTATCCTTTACTTTTAACTGATATTGATCAGATTTTTGCCTTCATTTTTGACCTTTTGAAGTACCCTGTACTGAAAATACAATTATCGTAATTTAAAAAAGTATATATATATATATATATATATATATATATATATATATATATATATATATATATATATATAATATAATATATATATATATATATATTATATATTATATATTATAATATATATATATATATACTTGTTGCAAATGTCTTTTTTGGGATCATAATTTTAAGTCTTTTTCTAATCTTCTTAACATTGATCAGAAATATTAAAATAAACTTCTTGCTATAAATAATTATAAATGTTCCAATCGAATAATAATAATAATAATAATAATAATAATAATAATAATAATAATAATAATAATAATAATTAATAATAATAGTAATAATAAAAATAATTTATAAGAATGATAATGATAACAATATAATAATAATAATAATAATATATATAATATATATATATATATATATATATATATATATATATATATATATATATATATATATATATATATATATATATATATATATATATATATATATATATATATATATATATATATATATAATATATATATATATATATATATATATATATATATATATATATATATATATATATATATATATATATATATATATATATATATAATATACACACACGAAATTTAATTTCAATTCTATTTATATTTAACACAATTACTAATAAATTTCTTATTAACAGTATTGGTGGAGGCGAACTTTTTGAGCGAGTTGTTGCTGACGATTTCGCACTCACGGAGAGAGATTGTATACACTTTATTCGGCAGATTTGTGAAGGCGTTGAGTATATGCACTCTAATAGCATTGTACATCTTGATCTCAAGGTAAGAGATTTGGTGATATATATCGTTGAAACGAGTTTGGTGGTTAGGTTAGGTTAGGTTAGGTTAATCAGTGGTTCAGGTGGTGTCAGGTTAGGTTATGTTAAATCAGTAGTGTCAGGTTAGGTTAGATTAAACCAGTGGTGTCATTTGTAGCTTGGCTAAAAGTTTTCTTTGGAAATTCGATTACAGAAACAAACTAATGATATCTTTTTAGGATAAGTTTTGAAAATCACTTTTTTGGAATTTAGGAAAAAAAGTTTCATTCTGTTTGAGATTTATTTATTTATTTATCTATTTTTTATTTATTTTATTTTTTATCAAGGGTTTTGTTTTTTCATTTGTGTTCTCGTTTATATTTTGCATATAGGAACACAAATAAATGCACACCACACACACACACACAAACACACACATATATATATATATATATATATATATATATATATATATATATATATATATATATATATATATATATATATATATATATATATATATATATATATATATAATATATATATATATATATATATATATATATATATATATGCATAAAATTTTGATTGCAGCCTGAAAACATTTTATGTGTACGTAGAAGTTCAAATCAAATCAAGTTAATAGACTTTGGCTTGGCCAAAAAACTCGACCCAGATAAGCAGTGCCGAGTTCTATTTGGCACTCCAGAATTCGTGGCACCGGAAGTCATTAATTATGACCCTATTTCGTTCGCCTCCGATATGTGGTCGGTTGGGGTTATTTGTTACGTTTTGTAAGTTATTTTCCCACTACCATTTATTATTATTATTATTATTATTATTATTATTATTATTATTATTATTATTATTAGCAGTTATTGCGTTAGTATTAGTTAATGTAAATCAGTGTATATGACTTTTATATCAAGCTTCTCTTCTTATTTTTATTAATATGATTATCATAATCCTTATGATTTATCATAATCATTATATTATTATGATGATGATAATCATTATAGTTATTGATTTCAGGTTATCAGGTCTATCTCCTTTTATGGGAGACAGCGATGCTGAAACCTTTTCCAACATTACGAGCGCAGAGTTCGATTTTGAGGACGAAGCATTTGATGCCATTAGCGCAGACGCCAAAGATTTTATCACCCGTCTTCTCATCAAACGAAAAGAGTAAGATTGTTCTAGAGATTATTCGAGATTAGTAGAGCTTGTCATAGATTATTAGAAATTATTGGAGATTTTCATAGATTGTCATAGAAAATTAGGGATTATTAAGAAATTATCATAGAGTTTTATCATAGAGATTATCATAGAGATTATCATAGAGATTATCATAGAGATTATCATAGAGATTATCATAGAGATTATCATAGAGATTATCATAGAGATTATCATAGAGATTATCATAGAGATTATCATAAGTTATAACTAATTCACCTGCGATATTAGCTGGTGTTTATTATGTTAGTATTGTTTTATAAATAAATTTTGAATATGGAAAAGTTGTTCCTTCAAAATTTGCTACGTGGAAGTATTTAAATAAAAATAAAATATGGGTCAAAATTAAACCAATTTGTAGGAGGGTGGACTAGAAAATAATAATGTCTGAGATTTTAAAATATAACCTATATATTCGTACCATCAAAAATTGTAATTGTTGTATCTTAGGAAAAGGCTTACTGCTTCAGAATGTCTCCGATGTGGTTGGTTGGCCCAGTCCGAAAGATCCATGAAACAGGTCGTGTTGTCCACCGATAAACTCAAACGATTTATTATCAGACGAAAGTGGCAGGTATGTAAATCAAGAAAGATTTGCTAATTTAATATTATAGCAATGTTGTTAATCAAAATATTAAAACATTTATTCAAAATATAAATATAAATTTAAAATTTGTTGTAAATTAAATTTTAATTTGTTTTAATATTTCACCTTATTTGTTTTCCAATATAATCTAATAATAATTGTCTGTTAGACAAGTTTTAAATTTATTTTAATTAAATATTTACAGAAAACTGGGAATGCCATTAGAGCTTTAGGACGCATGGCTAATTTAACCAATCTCCGGAATTCCTCACCTACTAGATTAAGTACACTTCCCGAAGATAAAACTACATCACAGCCCTCTTCACCTACTTCCCCTACACAAAAACAGGCTCCAACCTCAACAACTAAAGCTTCCCCCTTGATGAAATACTCTTTCAAAAAGTTTCCTAAATCCTCAACCGGCTGTGTTAGTGAACGTAGTGATTCCGGTATAAGTGAACTTAGCGAGTGTTCCTCATCCTTTGACGACGGGCCACGAAGACGCTCGTCAACACCTCTTAATACCCTTTTAAAAGAACAACAAAATAACTCTGTTACTAATAATAGTTCACTGCCTACTCACAATGGATTTTCAAATTCATTTACAGGTTCCTTCGATAAAGACAGTAAGGCGGACCGCTTAAACTGGCAAACGTCCGTCGATTCTGCCGTTGGAGAAGAAGAATCGATATTGAATGTAGGAGGTGGTGAAGGAGGATCAATTAAAAGTTTCTCCTCTTCAGGAAGAATCTCGAAGGAAGAACTACTTCCGTCCAAGCCAAATTCTTGTCATAGATTAGATACCCACTCTAGAGTATAATGAATATATATGTATAAAATATCATTGTTTTAACCTAGATTAGAAATTGTTAATACTTCAGTGAAAAAAAGTCAATATTTATTGTTTTTTTGAAATCCATTCGAGTCATATAAAAGAGGCTTCTATTTCTTATAATCCCTATGTTTATATTAAGTTGTAAAATAATTCAGTATCCGTAGCTCATGGTCGTTTTTCTTTGAAAAAAAAAATTAAAAAAGCATATAAAGTCTTTTTTGCAGCTTCAGATTACTTTCATAATAAATTATTTATCAACTTAAAAAGGTTATTATTGCAAAGTATTGTATCAAGTGCCTGATACTATATTTTGCAATGCCTTATTTATATATTGTAAAAAAATATGAAAAATTATCGGCATTGTTCGTTCTAAAGAACTATCCCTTTTATCGCTATATCGTAGTGTTGTAATTAAATAAATATTAAATATTGAAAGTAGTTTTCAATTTTATTCCAAGAATGAAAGGTTACATGAACGTGAATTCTTAAATCTTTAATACGATCTATCAGTAATTCAGTAAATCTTTTTAAAAAAAACTATTTTATAAGGTCTAAAAATTCGAACCGATCAAACTCTTTTAGCGATTTAGCGCTTCTACATTAGTGAATTTGGGTAATATTTCACTTTATGATAAAGCCAATTCTCGAAGATAGATAGAACATTTTATTTACAATTTATGATTTATAGCACAGGAAGGAATTCGATAATTTTTTTAAAAAAAAGATAAAAATTTCCACTTTATTTACTTTAGAAGAACAATACATAGCAACAAGTGTTTTTTCATTGAATTTTCTTTCAAGAATATTAAACAGATGATTGAATTTCTCAAATATGCGACGTTTACAATTTATGGTAAATAGTCTGCTCACGTCGGCTTGAGATATTTCCTCTTCCTGTGGGAATAAGAATTGTTATAAAAGGAAAAAAATTGAAGCTAAACTTTAGGCATTATTCAGTCTAAATTTATTTAAATTTCTTATTTAAAATAAAGAAAAAGCGAACGACGTATGTTTTAATAAACACCGAAGCACTTTTTTTTCATTGTATTGTGATTTATTTTAAAATACAATAACTTATAAACTTAGTTCATCATCCCACTCAAACTAAGCAAACAGGTTTGGTACGTCACACAAAGCGCACATAGAGTTTAGCATTTTTTTTTTAAAAATACTGTCGTGAATTACCGCCTATCGTTCACGAGACCTGACTCATTTTTAATTATAAAATTAATAGTCTACCTGAAAAATTAGATTTTACTAATCTATTCATAATTGATCATTCCCAACAGTTTCCGAACTCCCAGCCATATTCGACGAGCTCAAGATAATCTGTGAAGGAAACAAAAGACTGAAAATTAGTAAATTGAATGAAAAAAATTTACGGATTAGTTAAAATTAGTTCAATTATTTTAAATTTATTTTTCTTCCTCACATATCAGAATTTTAAACCAAGAAAAATTGCTTTCCAGATTGGGTTCTAATCCTTCGGGAATTTGGGCTTTGATAGGAATGCACTATTGATTGAGTGTATGAAAAGGATACTTTTTACAATATTGGGCCCCAATTTTAAGCCCTTGAACATTTTACCTCTTTGGAGATAGTTGAAAAATAGATAAGATAAAGGATAATATATAAGTGAATACATACCTTGCAATTATATACTTTCTTTCCTGGAGCAATTTGGTTTAGAGGCCTGTCAAATTTTGAACTTTCTCTAAAGAAAAAGGCATCAAATGTTTAGTATCTTTTCGTACAAGTAAAAGTCTTTTAGATTTTAAACATTTGTAGCAGAAAAATTAAGTATTGAATAATTGTTTTTTTGTAATTTAAATAGTTTATAAAAGAATTTAACCAATAATTTATCAAAAATATGCTGTTAAGTTATAAATTTATTAAGATTCTTTTCAGAGTCAAACTCTATTTTTTACTATATATATAATATATATATATATATATATATATATATATATATATATATATATATATATATATATATATATATATATATATATATATATATATATATATATATATATATATATTATTTAAAGATCTATGGTCCCCCAAACAGAAAAGCTCCAATTTTTGTGCACACATTTCCATGTAACTACGTGTAACTTTTTATTAATTATTTATTTTATTTTTAATTATGTATATTATTTTCATCCACCATAAACGAAAATAAAATTCATTACAGAGTCAAACTCTTTTTAATTTAAAAAATTTCCGTTATTTAAAAATCTACAGTCCCTCAAACAAAAAAGCCCCAATTTTTTCCATATACACATTTCCCTATAACTATATTACATTACATACATCATTCTTTCCTCTTTTTATTTACCAAATACGACCTTCAAGAACAGGAAATAAAACTTAAAACTTGGCCAAAATCAGCAAAAACTCTTTTAAAAAAAGGTGAAAACTTTTTAATCAATAACAAATGCGACCTTTTAAGTCTAATGTCTCTTCTTCTTATCTTCTTCGCTAATAATGGCGGACATTAGAGATAAAAGATTGAAGTTTTTATTTCTTACGGTTAAACTAATAGAGTATATTATATATATATATATATATATATATATATATATATATATATATATATATATATATATATATATATATATATATATATATATATATATATATATATATATATATATATATATATATATATATATATATATATATATATATATATATATATATATATATATATATATATATATATATATATATATATATATATATATATATATATATATATATATATATATATATATATATATATATATATATATATTATGTCTCCTCTAGTGGGCAAAGGCCGAAGGCCTACCAAATTCCACCAGAGTTGGGGAATATTCCAGATCTGATCGCTAATGGCCAACGTGACCCGATACACGGCATTTAAAAGTGTGCAAGTCAAAGGAAGTTGGAAAAACAGATAAAAGGAGTGTGTTCCAGACTTTACCAGTAGAGTACATGTAAGAGTGAGCATAGCGGTTAAGTCTGGGGTCGGAGAGTTGGATAGAGAAAGGATGAGACTGTGTAGAAAGTCATGTCGCACGAGCCCTTCTCAATGGAGGAGGCATGCGACGTGAGAGTTCAGAAGAGCAATGTCCGTTGTAAAAGCGATAGTATAGAGAGAGTGACGCAACAATTCGACGGGCAGAAAGAGAAGAGATTGGAGAGAGTTAGTAAGAGCAGGAGAGTTGATGAGACGAAAAGCCCTAGACTCCACCTTTCTCGAGAAGTTTTGTTTGAGTGGAACCACCCCAGAAATCTAAATTATATTACATTTATAGGGGTGAACAACACCCCTATATAAGAGCAAGCAACTGGGATGGCGTAAAAAAATACCGAAGGCGCCTCAGAACACCCAACCTCTTAGAAGCTTGTTTAGAAAGAGAAATAATGTGATCCTTCCAAGAAAGATCACGAGAAAAAGAAACACCGAGAATATTGAGGACAGATGAAGGTTTGATTGAGTTGAGTGTTTTCGAAGAAGATATCATAGTTGTGTGGAAGATTGTGTCGAGTAGAAAGATGGAGGAATTGAGTTTTTGAGGCATTGAAAACGACCATGTTTTCTCTGCCCCAATTTGAAATACGAGAAAGATCAGAGGTCAGTTGCTCCAAGGCCATCCTTCTTGAATCTATCAACTGCTGTTGGGAGGGACGTCTTTCAAATTGAAAAGAGTAATGAAGGGTGGAGTCATCGGCATAGGAGTGTATAGGAGATGAAGTAATAAAGAGAAGGTCATTGATGAAAATTAGAAAAAGAGTTGGAGAATAGGACAGATCCTTGAGGAACACCACTATTTATAGATTTAAAGGAAGAACGGTGGCCGTCTACAACAGCTGCTATAGAACGACCGGAAAGGAAATTAGAGAGAAGGTCACAGAGAGAAGGATAGATTCCGAAAGAGGGAAGTTTGGAAATCAAAGCTTTGTGCCAGACTCTATCGAAAGCTTTCGATATGTCCTAGCGCCACAGCAAAAGATTCACCGAAACCCCGAAGAGCGGAGGACCAAGAGTCAGAGAGAAGGGAAAGAAGATCACCAGTAGAACGTTCTTTACGAAAGCCATACTGGCGATCAGAGATAAGATTGGAAGAATTGAGATGTTTCCAAATCTTCCTGTTAAGGATAGATTCGAAAACTTTAGAAAGAACGGAGGTTAAAGAAATAGGACGATAGTTAGAGGGCTGAGAGGGGCCCCCTTCTTCGGCACAGGTTGAATGAGCGCACGTTTCCAGCAAGGTGCTATCTAGCAAACATACATTAATTTTCTTTAGGGCTATGAAAGAAGAAAATTACTGACTTTAAGTACAAACTACTGACGGCATTTGAGGTACTCCTAAAATAAGCTTAAATAATATGAACTACATAACACCAGAT
>SEYY01024460.1:42500-52500 GCA_009176605.1 Armadillidium nasatum | reverse complement strand
ATTGGGGAAAAGAATTAGTATTTATTCAAAGAGAGTAGAGTTGAACGAGGACAGGTGCCATCTCAGGCCCGCACTTCCTCAGAACACGAGGGGAAATCCCATCCGGCCCGCTGGCCTTCCTGACATTCATAGTTTTCAGGACCCCATGGACCTGTTCATGCGAAATCACAGGTAATGACATGGGATACCTGAGAGGAGGAGAAGAGTCGAAATCGTTGAGGGTCGAATTGGAAGAAAAAAAGAAGGCCGAAGAGATTTGCCTTTTCAGAAGGAGTATTAGCAACAGAGTCGGCAGAACGAATAAGAGGAGGAAAGGAAGATTTACAGAAGTTATTAGAGATTTTTTTGCCTAGAGATTATAAATTTTTATCGGTAAGAGAATCAAGGAAGTCAGCGCACTTCCTTTTGGTGAAAGCACGCTTGGCCCGTCGAATAATATTCTTACAATGATTCCGAGCTTAATGAAAATTAGCAAGAGTGATAGGAGAATTAGAGTTTTTACATGCACGATAAGCATTGTATCTTTCATGAATGGCACGAAAGCAAATACCATCGAACCATGGGTTTTGAGGAGAAAAAGATTTAGTTGAAGATGGAATGAACCTTCTCATCCTTTCGGCGATCATGGCCTCTACCTTTTCCGCAAAAGCTGAAGCATCCTCCAGGACAAAACAAGATTCATTCCAAGGAATAATTATTGTAAAGAAGCTGCGCAATGCCCCCCAATTAGCCCGAATAAAGTGCCAGAAAGTACGTTTAGGACATGGCGAAGCAGTTGGAGAGAAATTATTATAATTAAAAGTTATAAGATTATGGTTAGAGCTACCGATAGGAGGGAAAATAGTGTATTTATAACTAGAAGGAGTAGTGATGAAACATAGATCAAGTGTGTTCAAGAACTGCTTAGGACAACCTGGAATGTGTGTGGGTTTCCTAATCAACTGCTCCAGATCGTTGAGAATGCTGAATGATTTGGCCTCCTTCCCACCTGTATCAGTATGAGAGGAGCTCAGTCATTCAGTGTGCTGTTCATTGAAATCCCGTCTTGTTAGAATTTGTAAGATATTGAATTAAGAAGAACTGGAAAATCTGTTTCATTAGGGGAGCAGTAGGAAACATAAAATAATTGTAGTAGTAGGAAGACAGATTTTAAGCCATAAAACATCGAAATTTGTTGATTCTAGATTTACCAGATGTGTCACAGGTGTGTCAATGTTAAGATAGACACAGACTCTATCATTTAGTAGGAAATTGTGAAAAAAGTTGCAGTTTGAGACATTGAGGTTGTTCACCTAGGTCTAAGACAGAAGCAAAAGGTTTGGATGAGAATTAGATAGGTGACACTCCACGGATTCGATATTAGTATGAAGGCCACGGACGTTGGCAAAGTCAATAGAAAGTCCCGTCTATGTCCACCACCACATCCTCTCAAACTAGCCATTCAAAGAACTGACAGAACCCTCAAACACACTAACATTCAAACACAGAAACACACACAAGGACACGAACGTTCATGCACTCGCAATAAACTAATGCTAAAATGAAACCTATATATATATATATATATATATATATATATATATATATATATATATATATATATATATATATATATATATATATATATATATATATATATATATATATATAAAAAAAAAAAAAAATACAAAATCACTTTAAGAAATTAAAGAAAAAAAAATTAAGATAAATGGGCAAATAAATATGCTTATAAAAAACGAAACTATTTGAAACTTAGCTTAAAACTGGTAGTTAAAAAGTTGCCTCCAATTCTAATTTTCTAATCTTTGTAGTTAAATATGAATGTATGTAAAAGAAAACACAATCAGCGAAACACTTGAGAAACCGTGCATTCTGACTGCTGCTAAAATTGTGCTCGGTGATGAGGGCCAGCAAAAGTTGTCAAAAATTTCCATTTCTAATAATAGAGGGAAGCGTCGGCTTGAAGATCTTGCCAACAACATGAAGTCACAGGTTATCAGTAAAATAAAACCTTCGCTATTTTTTTATCTTCAATGTGATGAAACAAATGATTTGTCCCAGTGCTGTCAGTTAATAGTTTGTCGTTTTATTGATAGCAGAAGCTTAAAAGAAGAGATGCTGTTTTCAAAAGCTTTAAAAACAATATCAAAAGCCTGTGATATAATGGGTGTTATTAGTGATTTTTTTTTTAAGAAAATGAACTTTCATGGGAAAAAGTTGTTGGATCTGCACTGACTGGGTACCAGTTATGCCTGGTTCTCGTTTCAGGATTTCTCAAGTTTGAAAAATAAGAAAAAAAATCAGCTATAATAGGAACACACTGAAATCCACAGACAGGCTTTGGCAGCTAAAACTTTAACAGGTGATCTTAAAAAATCTCTGAAACTGGCAATACAAGCCGTAAATTTTGTAAAGTATAGCGCCTTGAATACCAGACTTTTTTCAAGTCTCTGTGCAGATCTGGGTCCGAACATAACACTACTTTTTCACACCGAAGAGCGTCAAAGCGTGCCTGTCAAAAACAATATGTTAGACCTGTAGTTTGAACTAAGATCCGAAGTACAAATATTTCTATTGTCAGAAAAAACGAGAACTCTCTGACTCTTTCACTAAAGAAAACAATATTTTCTCCTTAGCCTACCTTTCAGATTTTTTTTGAAGTATGAAGCTACAAGGGACAAAGCTACAACATTATGTCATCATTTGACGTAGTTAGTGCATTTCTTAAGAAAATACAGCTTTGTAAGAGTCGACTTCAAACTGAGAACTTTCATATTTTTATAGGTTCAATAACCTGCTTCAAAATAACGATTTCAATTACCATGAGGTTAGCAACAAGTTACGTTGTATCTGGACTCGCTTGTAGATGGATTTAGACATTATTTTCCTAATATTTCTTTAGATGATTCGTGCTCGAAACTGACGCGAAATCCCTTCATAATCGACATCGACTCATTGGAGGAATCTTTGCAGGAAGAGGTCTATAGATCTGAAGAACGACAGAAAAGCCAAGGATGAATTTCAAGTTACGAGTCTTGAAGAATTTTGGATTAATTACCTTTATCTGTACCCAAAGGTAACCACCCAAGCATTACACGTTTTCTTCAACATATCTTTGTGAATCTGGCTTTTCAACTCTAACGTTAATAAAAACGAAACAACGTTGCCAACTTGAAGTGGAAAGCGATCATAGATGTGCCCTGTCCAATATAAAACCCAATATATTGGAATTGGTAAAAACAAAACAGTGCCAGCCCTCTCACTAATTTTAAATTTTACGTTATCCAGCAAATGAAAAAAGGTAAGAAATATTATTCTTATTATTATTTTTACATTTTTAAACATTTCATCACAAAATAAAATTAGAGGAAGGGAGGCGTGAGAGTTAATTGATATTTCAAAAAAGGGGGAGTCATTCAAGAAAGGTTGAAAACCTCTGCTCTAATCCGATAACCTCTAATTAGCAAACTTTTTCTCTTTAGAGGATTAGCGCTTCCGCTAACTTTGAAAGTCATTTAGAACATCAATTAGCTTTACAGAAATTTCGTATACTTTTTAATTATTTTAATTTTTAGTTATTAAAATTTGATATATATATATATATATATATATATATATATATATATATATATATATATATATATATATATATATATATATATATATATATATATATATATATATATATATATATATATATATATATATATATATATATATATATATATATATATATATATAATATATATATATATATATATATATATATATATATATATATATATATATATATATATATATATATATATATATATATATATATATATATATATATATTATTTCACCTCTGAGAGCAAAGATCAGAGGCCTACTAAAATTTCCACTAAAGTTAGAGAAAAACGGGTAAATCTAGTCGAGTTAAAGTCCGACATGTCCCGATACAGGGCGTGTAAGTCATAGAAAATTTGGAAAATAGATAAAGGGAGTGTGTTCAGATTTTACCAGAAGGGTACGTGTAAGATTGAGCATAGTGGTTCTGTCTGGGGTCAAAGCTGGGCAGTGAAAGGAGGAGACTGCGTAGAAAGAAGTGTGGCACAAGCCCTTCTCAGTAGGGGTGGTTAGCGATGGGAGAGTTCAAAAGAGCTGTGTCCTTTTTAATTGGGATAATATAGAGGATAATTGGGATAATATAGAGAGAGTAACGCTACAATTCGACGGGCAGAAAGAGACTGGAGAGAATTATTGAGAGCGGAAGAGTTGATAAAATGAAAAGTCCTAGACTCCACCTTTTCAAGAATATCTGTATGAGTGTAACCACCCTAGATGTGTGAGGCGTACTCCATACAAGGACGAACAACTGGGGTTGAGTTTAGAAATTCGGAAAGTGCCACAGAACAACCAACCTCTTAAAAGCTTGTTTAGAAAGAGAAGTAACGTAATCTTTCCAAGAAAAATCACGAGAGAAAGAAACACCGAGAATAAAAGGGACAGATGAAGGTTTGAGTTGTGAGTTCTCGAAGAATATATCATAGTTGTGTGGAAGGTTGTGTTGAATAGAGAGATGGAGGGACTTGAGTTTTTGAGGCATTGAAAACGACCATGTTTTCTCTTCCCAAGTACGAGATAGATCAGAGGTCAGTTACTCCAAGGCTATCATCCTTGCGTCTGTTAACTGCTGTTGGGAGTGAAATCTTTCAAATAGAAAGGGGTAGTGAAGAGTGGAGTCATCGTAATAGGAGTGCATAGGAAATTAAGTAACAGAGAGAAAGTCATTAATGAAAAGTAGAATAGTGTTGAGGAATAGGACAGATACTTGAGAAATACCAATATTAATAGATTTATAGGATGAACGGTGGCCGTCTGCAACAGATGCTATAGAACGAATCGTAAAGGAAATCAGAGAGTAAATCACAGAAAGAATGAAAGATGTACCAAAACAGGGAAGTTTGGAAATCAAAGCTTTGTGCCAGACTCTGTTGAAAGCTTTCGATATGTTCAGCGCGTCAGCAAAAGAGTCACCGAAATGCTAAAGAATGGAGAACTAAGAATCAGAGAGAAAGGAAAGAAGATCATCATAGAGCGTTTTTTATGAAAGCCATACTGAGAATAAGAATAAGAGAACTGAGGTGTTTCCAAATCTTCCTGATAAGGATAGATTCGAATACTTGAGAAAAACGGAGGTCAAAGAAATGGGACGGTAGTAAAGAGGGTTAAGATGGTTCCCACTTTTTCGGCACAACTGAATGAGCGCACGTTTCCAGCAAGAAGGGAAGGTTGAAGTAGAAAGAAAAAGATGAAATAGTTTACCAAATCATGGAACAAGCTCGTAATCCCAGATTTTGAAAACCACATAAGGGATACCATCAGGACCGTATGCCTTCTTAGTGTTAAGCTCAGATAGAACAGAAATGACATCTTTAGAAGAAATTATAATTTTAGGCATAAATGAGTTGTAAGAGGTAGAAGGAGTAGGAACAGCTCCGGAATCGTGTAAGTTGAATTAGAGACAAAAGTTTGAGAGAAGAGTTCAGCTTTAGTAAAAGACAAAACGCTAGTTGTACCATCAGAAGATACCTAGAAGAGGGAAAGAGGAAGAAGGAAAGTAAGGGTGTAAGGAAGAAGAACCAGAAAGATTATTGCACTTACGATGAATAAATAAGTTTTGGTGTCGTGGAGAGTAGATTTTGCCACGATTCCGGGATGAACATAAGTTGCATAAGTTTCTGGAGTTTGAAAACGACGGTAATTCCTGAAGGCACAATCCCTGCAGCGGATTGCACGAGAACAAGCAAAGTTAAACCAAAGTTTGTTAGGTTTAGTTGAAGGGGAAAAATATGGAATGTACTCCATGCCAGAGAGAACACTTCCGTTATGCACTCTGCCCACTCCGAGGGACCCCTCCCTCAAAAACAGAAGTCATTCCATAGGAAATCAGAAATGTTAACCGCAAGTCAGGCCAGTTAGTAGCATCGAAATGCCAGAAACGTCCCCTCACCGAAGGTGGGGGTCCTTTTTGCTGAAGATTTAAAGTGACAGGACAAGATACAGAGATAAGAAGGTGATCAAATGAACCCAAAGGAGGAAAGAGTTTAACAGTGCAAGGAGAAGGATAAGATAGGAAAAGATTAAGTATTTGTGGTTCATCACCATATATATATATATATATATATATATATATATATATATATATATATATATATATATATATATATATATATATATATATATATATATATATATATATATATATATATATATATATATATATATATATATATATATATATATATATATATATCCCCCAACTCTGGTGGAAACTGTTAGGCCTCTAGCCTCTGACCACCAAGAGGAGACAAAAAATAATTCTTTTGGTTATTTAAATATATCAAAAAAAATCAGTCTGCCATTTTTGAGACACCGAACAGATTTTTAAAAAATGGGCGGAGATTCCATCAACGACTGTCGCTAGTGTACAACTAGCCTCAAAATATTCTTCAAGAAAAATGCATCAATCCAATGATAAAAAGAACACATAACTCAATTTTCTTAACTTCATTTATTTTTGGAGCATTTACAGCAAATTTATCAACTTTTCGCGCTTCACTTAGTAACTCTCTCTCACCTCTTCATTTTATGTTTGCGCGTACATGTGTGTACAGGTACATGAAAACGTTTATGTGTATCTAAATGTTTACATGTGGCTGAAAAACCGTGTGAAATTTTTATCGAGTGAATAGATAAAGGAACAGAAAAAGCATTTTATTTTATTTATTGAAATCTTCAATTTAAATATTTTAAGCCTCAATATATATATATATATATATATATATATATATATATATATATATATATATATATATATATATATATATATATATATATATATATATATATATATATATATATATATATTATTTTTTATTTTTTTATTTTTTTTTTTTTTGCTTTTCTCTGGTGGTCAAAGGTCAGAGGCCTAACAGTTTCCACCAGAGACGGAGAATATCAAATCGGAGTCCAGTTAAAGGCCGACATGTCCCGATAGTAGGCATAAGTCAGTAATTGCGAACCTTTAATAGTTGCAGGGTCACTTTCAGTACATCTAAAAATTTTATAAACATGAATGGGGCACACATATAGGCCTACTTAGTAATTTATTTTTAATGAGAGACTTGTTGATGCTTTTTAGTAGCCAATGCTTTAATTCGGGGTTCATATTTTATTGTCTTCATCTTAATTCAAGCAGCACTCGTATACATAAGAAGGCGATTCCTGGTTGGTGATTTTATATAGTTCATGGATGGATGGGTTATAATTTACACATGCACAAAAAGTATCTCAAACTAAATAACGATGATAACAAACATTATTGTTAACAAACATTAACACTAAACAATGGCAATGCAAAGAGAGAAATAATCAGATAATATACATAGGTGTATAAACTACTTCAGTAATATTTCGATAGTATTTAATTTTAATAGGTTTTGTATTACAGTTTATCGCCGCATTTGAACAAAACATTGTGAGACTCGCCGAGGAACGGATGAAAGCGTTGGAAACATCGTCATACATTTGGCGGTGTTGAATAATTTCTGAGAAATATCTCACTTTTTTTCTAAAATCAATTTTCTGAGTTTGAACATCGTCTCGTGGGTCACAGAAAAGTTGATGGTGGGCCATTTTGTGACCCGTGAGTCACTGGTTCGCCATCACTGGTATAAGGTAAAGTAAGCTACAGGTTAGGGTCTCACAATCCGAAGGGTCCTCAAAAAAATTCCTATTTTTTTGACAAATGCAAATTTTCTTTTAAAATATTTTAAATTATTTTTCCTTAGAAATTTCCTAATTTTATTAATATTATTTTGACTTGTCGAGCGAGATCTTCTCAATGGAGGAGGTTTACGACGGAGAGTTTGGAAGAGCAGTGTCTGTTGTAATAGCAATAAGCATAAAGAGAGTGACGCAACAATTTGACGGGTAGAAAGAGATAGAGATAGAAAGAATTAGTGAGAGCGAAGAAGACGAAAAGCCCAAGACTCCACCTTTTCAAGGAGAGTAGTGTAAGATGAACCACTCCAGATTAGCAAACTTGCACTCCTCATTAGTAAACTTTTTCGTCTTTACTGATCAACTTCTAAGTTTCTTCCTGCTGAAAGCATTTGCTCGTTCAACCTGTGCTTTGAAAGGGGGTTCCCTCTCAACTCTCACAGTATCGTCTTATTATAAATTCCTTTAAAGTCTATTCTTAAGTTTTGGAGTCTGTATTTAGCAGGAAGTTGTTGAAACATACTAAATCACTTTAACTTAATCTCAGATCGACAGCATGGCTTCCATTACGAGCGTTCTTTTCTGTGATCTTGTCCATTCTCTTTGACTAGTGATTTTCTGCTCTTCGGATGATGAATTTTTTACTGTGATGCAGATGCGTTTGACATATTGAAATCTTTCGACAGAGTCAGTCACAAAACTTTAATTTCTAAACCTTCCTTTTTCAAGGTCAACCCTCCTCTCTGTACCATTCTTCGTGATTTTCCACAGGTCAACCTTGAGCAGTGGTGGGCAACCATTGGCACGCGTGCCCTTTTTTTCTGAAAGCGTTAAACAAAATGTTTAATTTTTATTGAAGGTGGAAAAGACTCAGGATTGTTTAAATGTAATTTTAAAGGTAAATAAATATGCTTTCTTTTTTGTACATCGTTTATAAATGATTTAAAATCAGCAGTAGATTATCTGTAATAACCTTTTATTGTGTTTTAGGCACACAAATATATGAAAGTTGCTCAAATACTTAAAATATATCAAAAATAATGTTCTCAAAAAATTTTGGTTGGTACGTGGAAAAATTTTGTGCCAGAGATTCTGTCGATTTTGGCACGCACTCTCAAAAAGGTTGCCCACCCCTGACCTTAGAGCATGTGATGTAAACAAAAACTGTTCATCCTATAAATATACCAACAGTGTTATTCCTCGGGATTCCATTTTTATCCCTTGTTCTTCTTATCCTTTTCATTGATGAACTTCTATCTATTCAATCTTCAATCCATGATTCCAATCTTTGTTTTCAAAAGAATCCCTCACAACCTCTAATAGAAGACAGGACTTTAGAAGAACTGACATATAATTATTATGTTACTAACTGGAAGAGAGAAAATTTGTTTGCTTTTCAATGCTTTAAAACTCAGTTGCTTCATCTTTCTTCTCTAAAGCCTTCCTGGGTCCTTACTATTCATTTGGATTTGTCATTATCTGCCTTTAAAGTATCATATTGTTTTCTTCCATTAAAAAAGCTTTTTAGAGATTTGTTATGAGACACCTTCAGAATTTCTTCTCAACTTCACTCATTTAAGAGAAATTCCACATTTCTTACTGAAAGGCCAATCAATGTCTAGGGTTTTCGTCTCAATTCTTCCAACTGTCGTCAATGATACTCTCCAGTCTTTTCCTGGCATTTCGAATTGATTTACCATACCAGTTATCTTATTTTTATCACAACGGTTCTCCTCTTTTGAACTCACCGGTTAAAACTCATTTTAATTCTTGGTGTTATTGTTATATTTTTTATATAAAAATATTTTTCAGCAATAAAATGATAGAAATATTTGAATTTTGGGAACCCACCAAGTAAGGGTCCAACACTCTTGAAAATTTTCCCCCAATGTTTTTTTTTTTTAAAGTTTTTTTTAGTAAAATCTATGCTGATTCCAAAATGTAAGAAGCTTTTCCTAATTCCAAACGGATCTTGAGAAAAAGGCTTTTAAAGTGACATCTGTAGCGGACACCTTGAATTTAGCGAAATTTAGGACCCACAATGGAAATTTTTCTTTTAATTTAAATTTTTTTATATATATATTTTTATAGAAAATTTTCTCATGATTAAAAATATGTAATTAATTTTCCATAATTCAAAATGGTTACTGAGATATAATCACTCAAATTATGGCATGGACCCCCAATTTTTTTTTTAAAATTGAGAAACTCCAACCTTTGGGGGGTAAAAATT